>JABFPB010001692.1:0-23724 GCA_022817645.1 Ceratoteleas bidentatus | reverse complement strand
TAAATGAATTGTAAAGCACAATTTTGCCTATCCCAATGCATTGGTTAGAATAGCGCCGCCATATTAAAACGGTGTAGGAAATAGAGTCTGTCCTCTATTACTCTAGTGGCTCGTCTCTAACCAACGTATTAAGATAGGAAAAACTGTATCTAAAAATTGATCTGTGCCTGAAACCATGCTGTGAAAAAATCTGAAATAATTTGTGAGTTCCTGTAACGATCTGATGAATATATTTTCGCAGTTTTGCGACGGTGTCATTATTTTCAAATAGAGGTAGAATCCTTAAGGTGAAATGTTACTCAATGTTACTAGAACCAGTGTGTTTTGTAATTACTTTGCTAAAACATTACAATTTCATTTGATGCTAAATCATTAAATTTTATCACTCTGGGAGAATACTGTTGTACATAAAAAACGCGTTCCCTAACAGTGCCCACAATACTTTTCAAATAATCAAATTTTTATGTTTAAAAGATTCTTTTAAAGTGAGAAAATCTAATGAATCAATTATGCGGAAGTTTATTTGATCTTATAACAGAAGTATTAACAAAACTGCAAATGTCGGTAACCACGTCTTCAACATCACCTTAGTCTGAGGTCGAATCAAACGCAAATATTAATTTCGAGTATTAATAAAAATAAATTCAATAAATTGTCTTAATCTATACCCTCTTTGGAAGTAATTAAGTAAATAAATAAATGGTGTCTGAAAGTAGCTTTTATTATTCTCAGTAGATTTTCTACAGCATCATTTGAATATTTTCCAAATACGTCGGTTTAAAAAGTATAATCACTGAGTTAGCAATGTACAATATTAACATTATAACTGAACATGGATCGTGAATGGGACTACAAATAAAGGAAAATTATAGGGAAAAGTCTGCAAACGGGAAGGGTTGCAGTTCAGCGACAGACGTTACAAACACTTGACGCCGATCGGGCCTAGATATGTAGATGGGAATATCGCCGAATTCCACAAGAGTTTGTCGGCAAAGGCCACACGGTGGCACGAATGAGCCTCTCTTGTCGCTGGCCACAATGCTGAGCGCGACGAATGACCGCTTCCCCTCGGATACGGCTTTCACGACAGCTGTCCGCTCGGCGCAGATTGTCACTGAGAACGACGCGTTCTCCACGTTGCACCCACGTGATATAGTACCGTCGGCGCAGCGCAGCGCAGCCCCAACTTGAAATTTACTGTACGGGGTATACGCATATTCTCGAGCTGTTGCCGCTTCTACTATCAATTCTTTCACATTTGAATCTGAAATTATATTATTTTGTTGTGGTTTTTATTATTTCTGTCTAATCATTCATTGCTTTTCATTCACTCCCTGGAAAACAAATTATGCAGTAGTCTGCAATTATTTTTGAAAAGATCTGAAGAAATTCTGGTACTCCCGAAAAACTATGAACAAACAAATTATCCGCAATTTCTAAAATTGCGGATAGTTTTATAAATAAAAAAGTTTCACATTTTTAATAATAAAAGTGAATAATTCGAACTAGATATGACTTATAATTACATCACAATTTCATTTTTTATGATTCGTGTCGTACCAGAATTTTATCTTTTCTTTAATGAAAAAATTAAGTGAGAAAGCTCCCGTGAATCCTTTATGCCTGTATATTTAGCATGTACTTTAGTTGTATTACGTTATCATTTTGCTTGTAATATTATTGTTTACATTTTGACACTATCACTCTCTATTAACATTTATGATCTATTCTGTTTCACAAATCTGGCGACAAAGAAGAATAAATGATTATTTATTAGCAAATAAAATACAATACATTTTTTTAACTACCCTGGTTCAAAGAACATAGACTTTTAAAATGAAATAGTAATTCAAAAAATAGTAATGCAATATACGAAATTTCATATAAAATGCACACAGATACACTATTATTATGTTACTTCAGGATTCAATTTATATGATAATATATTGACTGTGAATTTTCTTTTGCATTACCATTTTATGTTGAAAAACTACATTCACTGAAACAGGATATTTAGTGTTGTTCATAGATCATAAAATCGCCGTACGCTTCAAAACATGACTCAACTGTTAACTCTAAAGAGTATATATTCAGGCAAGAGAAAGGACTCACCGGCTGGAGTGAAATCAGCAGCGAGATAAATGCTTTTTTTAGTTCACTTTTGAAATTGAATGAAAATAACTGACACGTATAGACACAAAAGAAGTAACTCAATGATCAAGGACATGCGAGTGTTACCGAGCGAATCAAAGTCTGCGATTTTCCGGCATTCTCCCATATTGTCAAAGCCAGTGAGGTTTTGTGAATCGATATTTTCTTAGCGACCGTTCTCTCGCGCGCACACTTAGCGTGTGCCCGTCCGACAGAAAACACGGACATAGAAAAAAGACGCTTCCTATAGCCAATCGCATAGTAAGCCACGTTTATGGACATTTCTCCACAACTCTTAATCTTGTTTAACTGCCAACTTTGCCTTTTCAAGAGACTTAAGGCTTGAGATGACACTGTTTACTTGTTTACTTTTTTCAAAATGTCTTCAATTCTAAATAAAAATTCTAAATAAAACTTAGTACATCCCTATCAGAAAAATATTTTTTAATGAAATAAATGTTTACACTATTCATGAAAAATATTATTCATTGATAGGGATATCTAACTTTCGATTCAACTAATGCAAACTGTTCATATATATTGGACAAAAAATATTTCAATAATTTGTACAAGCAATTATTGTTTAACAGGTAATGTTCCCATGTTAAGGAATTGTATTAAAAAAATAGTTACGAATTATTACGAAACTGTAGACACGAAATTAAGCAATAGTTTATCTATTTTGTCAAAACGAGATTGGTATACCGGTAACCATTATTACAAGTGTAATTATTAATGTCATTTTTCAGTAACTTTTAATCAACTTTTAATTAATTATTTAATGAATAATTCGTTTTCGAATTTATTAAGAAACAAATTGCACGTAATATTTGTCTAATACAAGAAAAATTATAGAATAAATTAAAAAGTTAATTAAAAGTTATTTGTAAAAATGACATTAATAATTATGCTTATAATAATTATTAATATTTCATAGCAGCTATTATATTTATATATTTGGTTACGCGCAGCGTATTTCGAGAAAATGTACGGAACTCATGAATCGTTAGAAACATTACTCGAAAGAGCCGTTGCGCATTGTTAGAAGATTTATGACACTTGAGGTCATCGGACCAAGCATCAGGTATTTTGAACCCAGATGAATATAAAACAAGAAAAATGTGTGTTTAAAGGTGCGCATAGATATTTTTTTAACAGATAGTGGAAAAACCTAAAAATCTCCCAAAATAATATATCAAACAAATTATTTCTCATTTTGACGTAACTTAAGCACACTGACTGTGAGTTTTACTTATTTTACATATTAGAAGTACGGCTTGTCCGATGACTGGATGACAATTTTTGGGCGATTGTATGAAAAAGTATGAAAGCTCAGTGTACCCTTTAGATATTTTTTAATCACAAATGCTAAGTAGATTTTTTTCGAAACGCCCTAATGTTCATATTTTTTTGTGAAATTTCTTAATCAAATTTCGGAATTTCATAACCTAGTTACGAATTTTCGTATTTAAAATTTTATATCATTTATAACTTTTCCTTTTTATTATGAGAATTGATACATCGAAATGGTTGGGAAATAGGAGAGTTTGAAAGACTAAAGGAGGAAGGTAAAGATGTGATAAAGATTATAAACAATTGAGAAAGAGACATTGACACATAGTTAGATATGAACAGGGGTATGGAAGCGAATTCCTAGTAGAAACAAGATTACCGAAATATTTTTGGGCATAAAACATGATTATTATACAGTCTGTCTGTATGTTACATTTAACAAGTTGACCCATTTCTAACATTCATTATTTTAAAAACTTATTTTTCATATAATCATTCATAAAACATTCCAAATTTTAGTAGAGGGATTCTCAGTTAATCATGATTCATTATATGCTACTTAGATGTTGGAAAGTTTTTATTCAACATCGTTTTAACTGAAATAATAAAAGCGTAACTTAAATTGGTATTGGTAAATCTTTTGCAACGAGAACCAGGATTTGGTCAATTCCGAGGCACCAATTGGTAATGTTCTTTGAGACTTTGCACCAATTGGCGCCATGATGAGGCTCAGCTGAAATACATCGTTTTTTCACATCATCCTGCTGCTCCTTGGTTCCCTGCATTTGCTCAAACTTGTAGTAGAATGCCCATGCATCTCCAAAGTCTGGATCGAGTTTGACGGTACGATTGAACCATTCGCGGCACTTGGACCATTTCGCTTCGCACCAAAACAGTCTGCAATAATATCCATCCATTAATATAAAGAACTATTTAATAATAACTGTTACCAGATATCAAATGGAAAAACTATTTTTCTAAACAAGGACATACTTGGAAACTGCCAGGAGAACATTGGGATCATGTTCACACATCTTCAAAGCATCATAACTTTTGGTCTTTCTTTGGGGCCTTGGTTCCATGAAGATAGCTTCGGCCCACAGTAAACCTGAATTCGGACATTCCTGCAACGCCTTTGCCATCAGTGTGTTAGCCATATCGCGAACTCCACCACTCTTCATTTCGTTCCTAATCGCCTCCAACCAAAGTTCTGGATTCTGTGGATTTCGTAGTCGCGCCTTTTCCAACACAGAGCGTGCCTTTGTAACTTGACCTTTGTTGTGCTCGAGTTGAGCTAAGAGACGCCACAGAGGAATCGACGTTGGACATTTTTTAATCTAAATCAAAACCAAAAATTAGTCATAACATAAACCCGACTCGGTTATTAATAGGTTAACAATTTAACGTATTAATATTAATTTAACAAGGTGAAAATAATGAATAAAATGTTAATGAATAAAAAAGCTTGTTGTATTATATTTTACCGCTTGATTGTATGTGTCAATGGCCTTGTCAATTTGTCCCATTTGTTCCTCAATTTGGCCCTTCATAAGCCATAACTTTGGGAAGTCGTCAAACATTGTTAATGCTTCTTTTAAGAGAGATAAGGCTGTGTCTAAATCATTCAGAGCCCATTCAAGTTTAACACTCTTCATTAAGACTCGAGGTGTAGGTGCAGATGCCCGTGCTTTTGCTAGCAATCGTCGAGCTCGTTCGTATTCAGAATTTTCTGATTCCAGTTTCACGGCGGCCAACCAGATTTCCTCTGAATTTGGATTAGCTTGAAACGCTAGTGATAAAATACCTCTGGCAGCAGGAACGTCACCCTATGTGGATAAATATTCAATTGTTTACGCAAATTAAGTATCAGTTGTTTGTGCCTAATATGTATATAATGTAGCATTTATTTAAATAAACTGATACATGCATTATATACATGCATATGTATATAATTTAGCATTTATTTAAATAAACTGATATTGTGAATTAAATGTATTAATATCGTTAAGAAATTGGGCAATACGTACAGCCAGCCATTTCGATTTTGCTCCCATGAGCCAGAGTACTTCGCTTTTGGGACAATGCGCAACGGCTCTCTTGAGTAAAGTTTCCAACGATTCACGAGTTCCGTACGTTTTCTCGAAATACGCTGCGCGCAACCATATGGATTTTTTGCTGGGGAAAGTTTGCAATGCATATGAGTAGACTGCCCGAGCGCATTCCAGTGCTCCTTGTTGGGCACACTGTAAAAAATAATCCAATTAAGAATACATGTCATTTCAAAACAATAAGGCAGAATAAATTGATTATTGTTAAACTATATATTAGACCTGCCCAAAAAGGTAATGTTTAATTTTCAAAACAAAAAATAAATAAATTACCACACTAGTTATTAATTTAGCCAAAATTTGGTGCCGATCGGACAGTGTTTAATGACAGTCGAAATATCTGCGTAAAAAGCGAATGTTTTGCACTTTTCAGTTCAAAATTGACTCAGTGGTGTTCAAATCATTTTGGAAAGTTGAAATGTCATTATTGTAATGTTTAATATTTAGTCCCAGTTTATAAATATATTTTGGCCAAATTAATAACTCGTACGAGTTTTTTTTTTGTCTCATAGGAAAATTAAACATGACCTTTTGGGCTGGTCTATAAATGATATATCAATTATATCTAAACGATATATAAATTACCGCTTCCGCATCCTCCATCCAAGTATGCTTGCGATCTTCCTCCTCGACCCCAACACCAATGATTGCCTTAATGATAACTTGGCAGCAGTGAACCGCGCCAGCTTTTTCCGCCTCCATTGCTTCCTTGAACCAGTGTTCCCTGTTTATCTCCACACCATTGGCGCTTAACGAAGAAATGGCTCTGTCTATAATCCTCTCCACCATCTGTCTGTTACCGTTCGCCTCCTCCAGCTTCGCCGCAGTCGTCCAAATTTGTCGATCCGTAGGAATGTTTTCTCGCGCCTTGTTCAACACCTTTCTCGCGTTGTCGTAAGTTTCCAGTCTAGCAAGAGCTAGCCAGAGGTCGACACTGGTGGGACAACACTCGACCGCTCGACTCAGCAAAATGCGAGCATCTTCCGGCTCTTCGAGCTCCACAGCTGCCTTCCACAGTCGCACGGAATTGGGAATGTGCTCGAGAGCCTTCCTGTAGACGCGTCGCTTCGCTTTCGGCTCCTTTTCCAGCTCAGCCGCTTTGATCCAGATTCGCACGGATGTTGGTATCTTTTTCACCGACTGTGCCAGAACCATCTTGGCGTAGTCTGGTGGTTGCAAGCGAGCTGCTTCCAGCCATAAATCTTCAGACACGGGGTTCACCTCGCAGCCTTTCATAATCAGATTTCTGGCTGCTTGAATCTTGCCGGTGACTTCTTCTAGACGAGCCGAAGCAATCCAACCTGGAGGGTGAGTTGGGTTGGTTTCACGCACTGACTTCAGCAACAGTCGAGCCTTTTTTATATCGCTGTTAAAAGAAGGAAATTCAATTAAGCAATTTAAAAAATCATAATCAATCATAGCTCTCTACGATGTATTATGCAAAAAGAAACAAAAAGTATTATCTACTACATGATACTTACTTGACATCACCCCCATAATTGGGAATCATGCTCTGCAAGTCTGTGAGATAGCCTTTCGGATCTACGACAGTTTGCCCCGTAACAGAGTCAGACACCTGGCTCAATTTTACATCCATCAAAACGTTTCTGGCTTGACCGATTTTCCTCAGATCCAAGTCTCCGGTTGGAGTCAACATTCCTGGGGTGGTAACTCCTGGGAGTATTGATGCTAATCCATTTGATGGATCTATACTGGTAGTGGTTTCACCGCCTAAATTACGCGCCAGTACTGAATCTGGTAAAGGTGTAAATTTCTCAGCCCGCGGGTTCCTCTGCTTCTTGTTTCGCGCGTCTCCGACGTCAGGTAGGTTTCTCCATTCGTCTTCTGACACATTTACCAATTCTCTTTTCAGGTCGGAAAATTGCTGTTGGATTTTCGGCCGCTCTTGTCGATATCGTTCCAATTCTTCGCGGAGTCGCTTCTCTCGGTACTCCTTCCGCTTTTCGTCCATTCGCTTATCAATGGCTTCGTAAATTGCGTCAGCTTCTTCATCATCTTTGTCGTAGGGATCCTAAAAAAGCCAATGGTACAGATGTATAAAGAGAATTATCAGCAAATAATCTACTTTCAAATAATTAAGTAGGTAATCTACATTTTTACAGTGGAGAAAGTTTGCTGCAATGAAATTAGTGTCTTCTTAAATAAAAATATGCATAACAATTCTTTTTAAAAATACTCGAAAATAACAGAATTCTGTATTAATTAATGGGTGAAAATCTGTTTGTTTTAAGCCAATTGTTGACAATTTGTCAGTGATTTTCAGACTTTTTCAGAGATTTTCAGTAATTTTTTTCTGCAGAGGTTGCACCTTTGAAATTTAAAATTAACCTTTCAAAAACATAAATGTCAGGGAACTGTATAGATGTTCATTTAGAAAATACTCACTTTGCTGAAGAGTGATCCTCCATAACCAGAAAACTCGTCATAATTAGAGTCATTCAAATCTTCTTCATCTTCTTCTTCCTCTTCTTTCTTTTTAGTGCGTTTCACTGGAGGGGCATGTCTGTCGTCTCTGTATATATCATGACACAATATTATGTTCTGAATGTTAACAACCTTTTTCACATTGTTTAAGATAACTGAGTTACTCAAGTTAAGGTCAATGTCCCTATTAACAACTATGTTCCAATTATAGACTGACTTTTGATTGTTTAAAGAAAATGTAAGCATTTACCATAGATTTCTTAGTCCCATTAAGATGATACAAACATTAGTGATCAGATTTGCTGACCAGATGAAGATGAAAATATATTGAGAAAACTTTAAAACACTAACTCATTTATTGCACACGACTGAGTCAATTGTGCTGAAATTTGTCCGAAAAAATAATTTTGAATCTTCTATTTGTTTCAACACATTTCTGCAATTTCGTGTAAAATTTAGAAAAATAAAACAGTTTAAGTAGACAAAATTGGGCTATTTTTCTGCTTAAATGGTCAGTACATAGGACATTCACCTTACCCTAATAATGCAGAATATTTTCTACATTCTTGAAAAAAATATGTAGTAAATATTTCATGTCACATATTCAATACTTAGAAAATATTTTGCAAATTATTTAATATTTATAAATATGCACACAATATTTTACAAACAAAATACATAGGTAATATTTTTAATTATTTAGTAAATATATTTGAATATTTACTAAATGTAATGTGTTATTACTGTATATTAATACTAATAGCATTATTTTTTTTACTGTTTATTTCATAATTAATGTTTAATGTAATATAAAAAGTATACTTATTCCAGAATGTATGACTCCTTATAATAATGATTTGAAATATTTGAAGTCTTGTGATATAATAAATAAGGATATTTGATTATCAATACTTACGATACATCATTTGCATCTCGAGCAGGACCGATATCAGAACGTGTTGTGAAACCAGTAGCTCTGTAATGAAAGACAATAACCTATAAGTTATGATTTCTCCAAAATACACAATTAATTAACTTACATTCTAACAAAGACAAAGATTTGGCTTTAAAAACAAACTTACCCTCTTCCTACACCAGCAACATATCCCAAAGGAGCTGGAACTCCCATAAAATGTTTTTTATTTCTATTTGAAAGTGACGCTGACGGAACCGACATGTTTATGTTGTTTTCTCAAAAGATCTTTGAAACTTTGATGTACTTATATATTAAATTAAACTACCGTATCAACTAGTAAGACAGACAATATCAATGAATTGTCCAACTACGTTTTCAATAATACTTGAACCCGAAGTTGACAGTTGATGTTTCATACACCATCATGATGTTTTTTAGTATCAGTCAGAACTTGACCTAATAGGTCTGCGGCGTTGCCAGATCTACTGCTAGATTGCGGCTATATTCACATCTTATGTTGGTGTTTGCTTGAGCGGTTGATTTAAAAATTAATCATATGACACTCGAGATTATTTTATTTCAAGATTGATTCACTTAAATTAATTAAACTTCTAAATGTTTGATTGGACATTGTACGAAAAAAATGGTCAAAATTTGATTTGACCTTCAGAGGAGAAAAATCACATTTTTACAGGGCCGCCCTCAAAAAGTATTCCGAATAATACATTTTTTTCTCTCGCTATTTTGACTAAATGCATCTGATTTTTCCAATTTAAACAGCATTTTAAAATGGATTTTGATGCATTTTGAATAAAAAATGTCTAGTCAGTTATTCAGATTTTCAAGACGGTGAATTTTTGGTCAAAATTCACAACCAGCTAACAGTGTAAAAAATCTACACAATACACCCGTGTTTGATGTTCCTAAGAATCCCTAAGAAATCGGTCACAATTCCTAAGATTTCATAAAACATTTTTTAGGGATTCTTAGGAAATTTTAGGAATTTTGACCAATTTCTTAGGAATTCTTGGGAACTCAAAACACGGGCATGGAAATATTTTACATTCAACTGGCTGCACATGATCAACATTTTAGACCCGACTAATCTGCTGAAAGTTACAGAGTCAGGAATCGCCTTTCTTGCCGTGCTGAGTACGACATTTTTCACAAGTGCATGGAAAAATGAATTTCCCACTCTGAAAAGTAGGAGGGAATTGGCCATTTCCTGTGTGATGAAAAATATGTTCTTTCTAAGAATAATTTTTTTTTTAGTTATGGCTACGATTCGGGCTTACATGTCTATTATAGTGCATAGTGTTTCTAAGAATAAAAATGAAAACTGAAAATATTTTTCTGATAGAAATACAAATTCTTTTTGTTGTTTCTTGATTAAGTATCAGTATTTAATGAAAGTCGTATTTTCTGCCACTTTAACTGAATTAATTGATTGCATTTGTTTATTTGAAATTCATCAAATCATAATCCAAGAGAAATTTAGAGTACTGAATAAAGAATTCGTCTTTTTGAATTTTTAAATCAATCAACATTTCAAAATATTGATGCGCAAAGTGATTTTTTGCGCTCGAATGGGTAAAATTCGTTTTGCGCAATACACCGTAAAAAATCGGCTATTAAAAAATTCTTATCTTCAAAAATTCATAACTAATGTCTCCGCTGATGAAGAAAGCTCATTTTTGTGGGAAAAATAGGCATTTAATTCGGTTTAAATATTTTGAAAATATCAGACTTGGCAATTTTCCCCCAAAATAGTTGAAAAAAGTGATGCAAATGCTCATACACATATACATAATACGTTTTCTTCGCATCGAATCCCTCAAAACTAGCGCGCGCGTTAGGCAACCTTTCGTCCTTTATTCCTGTTTCCAAGCCGAAACCCGTCCGACGCAACTGGCTTCCATAGTCTTTGTCTCTTGTCTCATTCCCGCACAGGCACAAAACATACAGTATAAACTCCATCGGCACCACAAGTCGAGCCGATCCATAGTGCCATTTAGTTGCGAGGCGCCTTGATTTCTATACGATTCCGTGAATTCCACGTTTTCGAACTCGGCTCGACAACCGCGAGCCGCGCATGCGCGTCCCGCAGTCGTCAGAATCAAACGAGTGTGCAGCTTTGTCTGACCACAAACTCCGAACTCGTCGGTTCTCCCGTTAAATAAACTTTCGCGATTTGCTTGTTTCTCACAACAAGTGCAGAAATTTGCGTTTGCTCGTCTTTTCTCGGAAGTTAGATTCCGAGGGTTTCTGCTCGTGTGACGTTACACGTGTAAGCGCATCGCTCCAAGCTGGGTCGCTTTCACGGTCGCTCAGTTGATTCGTGGTTCGCGCGGTTAGACTGCGATGAGCCGCTGACTCCGCTGGCAAGCCGGGCAAGTCTGCGTACGAATTAGTGTAAGTGGATTATTACTCAGGAATTTAGTGATTCCTGGGCAGCGCTCAGTTCAGCTCAGTTGTTGTGTTTGTATAGTCGGTGACGCCGTGTGAGCCGCCGCAGCCGCTGCCGGTACAGTTCGGCTTTCGACGGCGTCACAGCAGCTACTCGCAATTCACCTGGACGGCATCATGCAATCCCAGGGGACCCTTACGGACTCGCAAGAATTCGCCTTCCTGGACCCGGAGGACTTCGCGCATTTGAGCAGCGATCCCAACATGTAAGTCGGTCTAACCTCCATTGACTCGAGGATGATGAAATGGGATCTCAAAGTTTAATACGTTGGCTTTACAGTTGACAATTTGGCAAATTGGTATACAAATTGAATGAAAATGTTAACCTGTATTCGTATGAAAGACAGAACTTCCCTTTTCTTTTCTGAAAATAACATTTTTAGTCACAACTATTAGTTAGTGATAGTTGCAGTTATTTTCAGAAGGTTTAACTAAAGGATTAGTTTTTAAACATCTTTCTTGTATACACAAACTTGCACAAGAAATGCTGATGTTCATAATGCAAAAAAGTGTATTGCATTTTTAATTGCATAGATAAACAATCATTGTTGACTGCATGAATTTCATAGAGCAAACTATAACAAATGGGCTCAAATCAAATTCATTCAACTTTTCCAAAGTAACTTTATAACTTGTAATTCAATTTATCTTTATGTAATCTTAGTATAGAATTTTTAACTCAATGAAGCACTAAGAAATATTGTACTTGAGACATTTTCAAAAAGTTTACGGCCCAAAAATTTGGTTATAGAGGCGCTGTAAACTTTTTTAAAATTACTTGATTCAACTAGTTAAACTAGATTGTTTAAGTCAACATAATATCAAATATGGAATAGTCTGAAATTTTCTATTGCCTATTTATATTAAAAATAATAAACTAATGTGATTACTTATGGTTATTATTTTGTAGCTCGACTATGATGGACAATTATCCTGCACTTATGCACGATAAACCAATGAAGACTGAAGTGCCACCGTCTTACGAAGATAGTATCCAGTATCCATTACACAATCCTATGTTAATGTACCATCCTAATGCGCCAAAAACCTATGATACACAACAAATACCTTCAAAAGAAGAGTTTGCTGGACAGTACCATTTTGCAGTCGAATTGGTAACACACCCTCAAGGGAAAAATTGGGTGGTAAGTTGATTTTTTATTGTTTTTATCTAAATCCCCAAAAGCTGACTATCAGTGACACTGGAAAAAAATATAATGGAATAGAAACAATGCTATATCAGTAGTTTTTTTACTCACTAGTATTTTAGAGTCATATTTTTAATAGTTGAGTGTTTTTATATTTCTTGTTTCTTTGGTAGACATATAAAGTAGAGTGTTACAAAAATAGCGTTTTTGATTTTGCAATAACACACCCCAAAAATTAAAAGAGTATTACGAACAAAAAACTAATGTTCTTAATAAAACACAAATTTCAGACAAAAAAGAAATTCATATCTTTAGGATATGAAGTCATCTGGTAACCCTTTAACTAATGATTAAACTCTTACATTGCAGTATTCGCCATCCTTACAAAAGGTCTTCATCGACATCGAGCAAGCTCTTCCCCTGCGGTTTAAATGGGTGCCATACAACCAAGACAACCTCCTCCTCCGTGCGACAATGGTCTTCAGCCACGACCAGTACCGCAACGAACCAGTGGTTCGCTGCCACAACCACATGGCCGCCGAGAACAAGCACAACACCACCGTCGACTCGAACCTGCTAAAACACGTGATCCGCTGCATGAGCAACTCCTCCAGCATCTACGAGGAGAACGCGAGTGGTCACTTGTCGGTGCGCTCGCGTCTCGGGGTGCCACAGGCCGGCTGCGACTATGTGCAATTGAACTTCCAATTCTACTGCAAGAACAGCTGCAACAGCGGAATGAACCGCCGACCGACCGAGGTGGTTTTCACCCTGGAAGACGAAGACGCCAACGTGTTTGGACGCCGTAGGCTTCTGGTCAGGGTTTGCAGCTGCCCCAAACGCGACAAGGAGAAGGAGGAATCGGAGGACAGTCGCAAGACGCAGATCAAAGGCGGCAAAAAACGCAAGATAGCCGAGTTCAAGAACGCAAACCCCAATCTCGACATGACTCCCTGCAAACTCTCAATCGAGGTCCCCGGAAAGGAACTCAAGCGCAGGATTTTGCAGTGTGCCTATGACGTCATCGCCGGGGAGAGCGTCAGACAGGATCGGCAGGAGAGCTACCGACCTTACTTAGACGATATTGCGAGGAAGATACAGATGCATTAAATTGAGGGGTAGCGTCTTTGTATTGTTTGGTAGAAAGGTGTTCATTAAAGAAGCAATTCATTCTTGATTCACTGAAACGAATCAAGACAGTTAGTTTCAGTTTACCTCAAAGTGTAATCATTGAACAAAAATGGCTCGTATATTAATCAGTGACCTTGCATTTCGTTACAGAAATGCGTTTCTGATTTAAGTTTAGAGAGAGGTATTGATGGGTGTTTCAGGTTTGATGAAGCCAATGTCCGGTTATAAACTTTCTGATCCCAGTGAAGCATAGCTGCAGTAATCAAAATAATCATTTGTTATAAAACGAGAAATGTGATAAAAAATATTGAAATATTTGTGCACTTTTACTGCGCTGCTTGGTGCGCATTTTAGATACGGTTAAACCATTGGACTTGAACATTAAGTCGAGTTTGGGGAATTTAGTACATATTACTACTACAGTATTTGTCGACTGTTCCATTTGTGTTTCCATTCTTTATACGTTTTTCTAGTTTTTCTACCTGTTAATTAAGTTTTTACAGTTTGCATGCAATGCTCACACTATTTCTATTTTTGTATATGTCAATAATTGAAACCAGCTTGTAACTCAAGTGTATGATCATTGCATTACAAGTTTTGGTGTTTCGGTGTCATATACTTAAAATAATTTGACTTCATTTCAAGTTCTTTATGTTACAAACACTTCATTTTCAGTTCAACACTTCATAAACTTTAATAAACTAAAATGAAATCAATGAGAAAAAGATAATGTCAAATTTTTATATTGTATTTTAACATAAATAATAAGAGCAATAATCTGAAGATGTATTTTTGTACTTTGGACAAATTTATAATAATATTTTATAGATAAATATATTTTGATGTTAAACGTTAATATTGCAATTCTTTGCTATTGTGTTATTTGTTACGGATTTTTGGAAAATAGATTTTCCATTTATTCTTCACAATCATGCTGTCAATTTTACAAGACTCAAAATGCTGCCTTTATAAAATTACTGTAACAAGTGTGAAGCAATTCAGCAGAATGTATTATTGAATAATCGTGAATCATTTCTCACTGCCAAATTGTGTTATTTATCTAATTAGATGTAAGTATAATAATAAGTGCCTTTGTACTCTAATAAATACAGTTGAAGGAATAAACATGTTTTTTCATTTACAAAACAAGTACTTATTCTTTTTTTTTTAAATTAATTAATTAATTAAAAAAACTTGATAAAATCCATTAAGGGGGTATATACCTTTGTCGGGTCAAAAAATCTACTATTATTTTTTTACATGTTTTTTTTGCTCACAAAATTCTTAAATTTTCGTCGCTTTTTGAGCTCACAAAGGTATATACCCCCTTAAACTCAATGAAAACACAAGAGGTGATCAGGAAAGATGATCATATCGTTTTTTTATTAATTTTTCTTCGTGTTCATTTTACAGTATTTTCATTCAATAAACTAATACAGGGAAATGATATCGGCAAGATTGGTACAATAAACAATAAGTGTATAACGTAGTGCAAGACGATTCGCGACGTTTTGGTCGGTCTCATATCTGTTGCTGTAGTGGGTCCTGTGCCACATATCCCACCCACATTATTGGAACAATCACTTTCTCAAAATCGAGAGCATTTCATAAACTTGATAAAAATGATTCCGATTGGCACTTATCCACAGTTTCGGATCATAATTTTGAAATAACTTTCAACACCTGTACATTTTCCGTTACAAAATGATGCATGAAACACAAGATCCACTACATCTTCGAAGCAACCGATTCAGCTCACATACGACGGAAAAATTGTGATGTTCAAAAGTTTAAAGTTGGGTCTTAGTCAACTCGGTTCTCTATTGTGGCGGTGTGCTTGTAAATTCGCCGATAAAAAAAGTACCTGGTATTCCAGTTCTTACATCTAGTCACTCTCGCGTGATATGTGGGATTCAAGAGAGTTGACATGAGAGAAGAAAAGGACGTTGACGGAAAATTGCATTTTCTCGTAAAGCGTGAAGCTTCAAAGCCAAACAAAACCTTAACACACTTAATCAATGATATCGTCGTTTCGCATGATACAATGAGTGACTCATTCAGCTACGTGAAATACGACTGTACGTATATAAATGTTTGACTTACTACACGTCACAGACGATGGCATCTATTAATTGTTTATATCATTTCTCAAAGGTGGACGAAATGTTCGCGAAATGTATATTTAAATATATGCTCGTCGGTGTTCGACAGGCAGCCAGATTCGGTGCCTCAAATACAGCCACGCAATGCGCAAAAAACGAAGATACAGATTCGAAATCGGCGGTGCAACGAAGATACATTTAAACAAGCTTTCGTCGAACACGCGCAATGGTCTCACTGACAATTGCGGACTATCCCGTGAATCGTTGACAGTCTCTGTTGTGTGTGTGTATATATATATTTGTGTGTCTGCTGCTTTTATTTATAAAAATAAATACTTTGCATCAGCGGGTCTCGTTTACTATGGTATATAGTAATGATGATGAGATAATTATAATAATTAGAATAGTACAATAACATATTCGTACATAATAAATAATAAATGAAATAAATAAATAAATTTGCTCTCTCACGTTTAGCATCGTTTTGCATATCTCCGATATTGGATTTACAAAATACGTCGACGTAAGTTCGTATCGCCATGTTAATATAAAAATAGGCATATATATATTATTATGTATATAAGTTTTATTTATAAACATTCGATTCTCCATCATTAATAATATTATCATTGATTTCTTGTAAGATGCGAGTGCTTTCTGTCTCGCTGGATACGCTGCGCATCTTCCCTTTTTTCCTCTCATTTTTACAATTATACATTTGCAATTCGATGACAAATCGTATCAATTGATTATTTTTGGCGAATGCATTAAATGCATCGTGATCAATCGTAAAAGTATTGAAAAGTGCATTGAAAACGCGCATGCCTCACTGTAAATTCATAATCTCAAAAATATCGTTGATCAAAAAAGTTGGATCGGAACAGTTGATATAAAATCTGTCTGCATAAAACAAGTAACTTTTCAGTTTGACACGAAAAGTTTCTCGTTGAAAACTGATACTGCTTTCAGCTGCTCGAAAAATGAGCTTTGCAGGATTATTGTGAAAACATTCGATTGTCGATTCCAATGCACGATCTTCGTATTCGGATTGTGTGGTCGATATTGTGCGTGGATCGCACCGAAATGAACTCCGTGTAACCGTTGCCATTGAAAAGCAAACGGCTCCGAGTTGGAACAAATCCGACTGTATCAGTAGGCCTGGGAGCTGCAGCTTTCGATAGTCGCGGTTTAGTTATTCATTCGCGGCACAAGGAAGTCTTGTGTACGTTGGCTCTTGAACGCATTTTGCTAAGTACCGTGGTTGTTGTGTCGTGATCCAATATAACGGATGCAAACTGCGGTGTCCTTTACGACACCTGTGGAGATGAACGTCGAATGTTTCGAGCGCAGCTTAAAGATCGGACTCTCCGTACAGGGCCGTCGAAAACGAGCGGTAATCAAGAGCTCCCGGAGCTGAGTTCGGTCCCTTGTATGGAGGCATCCTCAGGATGCAATATTCAGCCTGGTCAGGTGGAAGTTCTCTTCGTAACTCGTCAGCTAGGATGTATGGCTGTAAAAGCGAATAGCAAAATATTAGTCATCTTTAATCAATCTCTAGGGAAGCGAAAAACTCGGATTTTTTAAAAAATCAAATCAGTTTATTTGATTTAAATCCGATTTTATTTATTTTTATGATTTACGCGAAATGTTTAGGTACAAATTGAAACTAATTTGTATTATTTAACGAATATTACCTTATCTCCTGCTAGAATGCGGAAACTGTCTATGACTTGTTCAGCAGTATCCGTATCGGTGGATTCGCGGGTCATGAAATCGAGGAACGCGTCGAATTGCACGTAACCAGAGTTGTTCGGATCAACGATCGCGAGGATGCGCTGGAAATCAATGTCACCTTGCCTGTCTTTGCCAATCGAGTATCCCAACGACACGAGGCAAGACTTGAATTCCTCGGGCGCTAATCTGCCCGTTCGGTTCTTGTCGAAGTGGTTGAAACTACTTCTAAATTCGTTGAGTTGTTCTTGGGTGATTCCCTAAAATATCAAGATGAATTAATATGTGTAACTCGATTATTAGAAGACAAAATTGCCAAGTTGAAGTTGAAGTAACGAACCTTGGAGTCGCGAGTCAAAATTTGATTTTCGACCTCGTTAATGTTTCTATTAATTGAAGTCAAGAGTTGCTCCCAACCAACGCGGAGAGTTTCCATGGTATACTGAGTATACCGATTCTCAAAGATCATCGACTCCTGGACGGCTTGATGGATCTTCTCCAGTTCTTCTAAGTGTGCTTTGTATTGGTAGACTGCTTGTTCGTATTCTCGTAATCTGAGCAACTGATCTTCCAGCGTACCCTGCAAATTTTATTAACCAAAAATTAAGTGAAATGAAATGATAATTTCTTGACTAACTGCAAAAATGTACCATTTATCACTCTACAAATTAATGTTGTATGCAAAACTTTTTGTCAGTGAAGAAAATATTTAATGCGGATTTTACCTGCAGTCCCAAACCAATAGCTGTAATGGCATCCAATTGGCGTTCTATCCATGGTCCAACAGCATTGGCCTTTTCAGCAAATTGTCTACGAAGCTGCTCGTTATCTGAAATCCGAAAAAAATTACCTTATATTGTATTCAAATTTACCAATGATAACCAAAAGCAATTGACTGTCACTCACTCTGTTGCTTTCGAAGTTCATCCTGAAGAGTTTCATCTCTCTTAGGTATGAGTTGCCTAACGTCGCTCCATTTTTTCGTAAGGTCCTATAATTGAAATAAAGAGTTAGTTATCGAATATGAAATACTTTTTAGTATAAGCGTTATATAACGCTGCCTTCTGTTACAAAGATGTTACCAAAGCAGTGAGAGTAGTGTACGGGTTCTCCAATCCACCAGGAATTTGGAACTGCTTAACAATAGACTCGACTTCGCGAACCAGTCCAACGATTGAATTGTACTCCTTGTCAGCTTCATTTAAGGTAGCCTTAAATGCCGCGTGCGCATCCATAAGACCCTGAATTTCCTCCATGGTGTGTACGATAAACATGTCTACAAGGTCCTCCCGAGTTCCATCCAGCCAGTTGTTGAATGGCTGTAATAGATTCATATTATCAAAAAAAAATCGTAGGTTGAAATTTTTTGAAAAATCTATTGAAAAAGCTGTATCGACCTTTTTCAATAGATAGGCTGAAAAATGTTCCTCTGGGATGTTCGATCTGAAATGCATTTCTTTCATAATGAGAGAGTATCTTGCCAGTATGAAATTCAAAAGAATTGAAAATTTTAATCCTTTTGAATTCACTTTCATCACAAATTTTGTACAAGGCATACAGAAATCAATGGGTCGGGATTCTAGTAATGCAAGAATTGCAATATTGAATTATTGATAAAATGTCGTCGAGGTCGAATGGTACGAAAGAGAAATGGTGGCCATAAATCTGCCGGTACAAATGCACATGCAGCGCCAAGTGTATCGTCACGTACCGCTGCTCTCTTGGCGAACTCCAAGTGCAATACGTCGATCTTCTCGAGGATGCGTTCCGCCTCGTTGAGGGCCTGACGCCTGCGAGTGGTGAGCTTGCCCAGACGGTCCCACTGGTCGCAAATACGTTGACATCGCGCGTTCACCGACGCGCTGTCGTGATACTCCAACGTGCTGCAACCAAACATTGATCAGCTCATTGCGCAATCACATGCCGTGACGGCATTCGCAAGGACGGCAAAAACGCGCTAACTGATGGACGCTAAATTTACGCCTCTTCCCGTTTACTTGTTGACGACTTATTTATAGGCCGCGATTACGCCGAGTCGAACAAAATACGCGCATTCTTGAACCACTGACACAGCTTCTCATTAGGCTTATCAGATAAAAGTCGTTCGACGTACTTGAGTTCTTGAGCAATTGCGGCGATCTGCTCGACGCGGTCTTGGTGAGCCGCGAGGTCTGATTCGAACGCCTCGTGCTTCTTCTTCAGGGCCTTTAACTCGTTGAGTTTGCACTGCCGGAAGTGCTGCGACGTCAGCATCTCCTCTTTCCCGTTGGTCCAGTCTTCGTGCGTGTCGGCCTTGTGCTTGAACTTTTGCGCCAAGTGCTCCAACCTCTCTAATCTCATCATCTCCGAAAGCAGCCATTCTTCGAACGACTTTTCCGCCGTTTCGAGGCCTAAATTCATAAGTTCGTTCATTATATTCTAAGGGATCTTAGATATTTCAATATGTAATCTGGTGGGACAATTTATAACTGGAGTAGGAAACTTTCGGTATCAAAGAAACCTTAGAATGGGAGACGAAAGTCATTTTTAGTTACATTTCTCATTATATGTATTATACTTGTTTATGTAAAACAATCGTCAATTTTTGTTCAGAATTTTACATCCTCAAGTAATTTATTCTTGACGAAATATAAACTAACAAATTATTATTACAATGGAAACGAGATTGGTTTCTAGATAAAATAATTGAAGGGATAAGGACCTTTCCAAGCTCTGTTGATGTCAGTAACGAGTTTGCCCTCAGTGGGCATATAAGCGGGCCGATTGCTTAGTCTGAGCTTGGTCTGCAGGGTGTTGAAGTTGGTCTCGAGTTTGGCCTTCTGTTCGACGCGTGGCGGCTTGTGTTTGCGCCGATAGGTTCTATACTCCTCAAGCTTCTTCTGGCAGCCAGCGAGCGAGTTGTCGGTCTGACGACTGTTGAGCCAGGGCATTGTTCGTCTGATCCATTCCAGCAGGTCAGACGCCAGACGTTCGTATTCCTCCATGAGTCGTTCATTCTCCTGATTCACTTTCAACACTTTGCAGATTCGATTGGCCGCTGTCTCTGCCTACGATTTCATTATCAGTTAGTCGTTACAATTATTTTTTTATTCAATATCAAATGTCCAAATGTTGAGTCAACAGTTTCAGTGGAAACGTATAAGAGTAAACTGGAATACTTTAGAAATTGGACGAAACAGTATCGTTGAAATATAAATGATTAAGAAGAAAGAAAATAAAAGTTGGTAACCGAAAGAAGCTCAAAGAGATTTTGACAAAACATTTGGAATAAGTTGCGTGACGAATTGGATCTTAGATTCGATTGATTAGATTTTAGTTGAACACATCCGGGAATTTGGCAGGGCCGTTGGAATGAAGAAGACAGAAGTTTGGAACCATAAATGGAATGTGACTCTGGAAACCTGAAAACTTTGAAAACCATTGTGAAACAAAGATTGGTTCAAGTATCCATTCACTATTCATACACAGATTCCATGATTGGAAATCTATTCATGGATCCTATCTAGGATTTCCAATGATGGTACCTACCTAGGTATTTCAGTTATGGTACCTATCCAGGAATTCCAATGATGGTACCTATTTAGGAATTCCAATGATGGTACCTAATTAGGAATTCCAATGGTAGTATCTGTCTAGGAACAATAAATAAATGGATGGATAGTTGAATGAAACTTGGTTCCAAAATGGTTTCCATAACCAAATTCCATATGGTTCCAAGCCAGTTTTTGTCAGGGTTTCGAACCAGTGCAAAGTCTCTAAATTCGAACGGTCCCGGCAACTATTAATGCTGGTTATTTACACACCTTTTGAGCGCCACTAAAACAGTGGTAATACGAAGACACGTAGGTCATTACCGCTCGTTCGTCGGGTATTGCCTCGGTACGCATGTCTATAAAAGAAAGCATTGAAACAACTCAAACCATGCAATTAGTCGGACATGATTATTATGAAACGTATCGTAAAACGTCGCTGTTGGGCTGCATGCGTGAGTGATCGGCTGCGTGCGTCCTGCTTTATGGCTTAATGTGGCACATGAATGAACAGACGGAACGTTGTCCGTCTGTCACGTTTTTGAACGCATTTGCCAAGTAATTTCTAATTCCACATTAAGGGAAGGCAACCACACTGAAACGTAATCTTTGATCGGCGCTGGGGTTACGGAAAACATCAAACGACACTGCAAACAACGCCTCGTGTTAAGTGACCTGGAGGAAAGCCAAGTCATGGAAGCTTTGGGACATCTATTATCAACTGTTTCAATGAATTAGCAACTAAGGTTAAAATGTTTGCGCCCATTTGACACGAAATTGGTGATATTAAGGCATCGTTTTCGTTGTATTGCTAGTTGAAACTTTTGATAATCTCGTTCCCAACATCTTCTTCGAACTGAACAAATCGCAAAACAAATCAACACGTCACGCCAGCTGACCTGTTGAGCACCCTGGAAAGCGTGGTAATAGCAGGAAACATAAGTCATGATGGCTCGCTCGTCTGGTTTCGGGGTGTTGATTAAATCTATTGTATGCAACATGAAAACTATGTAAATGAAACCGTTCAGTCCCGGACATTGGGAATATCCTCAGCTCACTTTCTTGTCGCATGTCTCGACAATATTCGACAAATATTTTGTTAAATCGAACTGAAATTCTGATATCAGATATATTGGCAGTATGTTTCTTTTTCCTAGGTATAGATATCCTGGATGTAATGAGCACTTTATCTGTAAAAAAACTTTCTTGTCTGATGATGTAATCGAAATTACCATCTGGATCCAACATGCGAGGGATATCGAGGTACTTTTCAGCGACATCGAAGGCAGTGTTGAGGTTTTCGAGAGGGTTGTCTTTGCTAAGTTTGTTGTAGTCGATGAGGTCGGGTCGATGGCGGTGAATAAGCGCGCAGAAGGCCAGGCCGTCCTTGAAGGACAAGTGGAAGTTCTGCACGTTGACGTTCTTGTAGGGAGCAGTCTTGCGCTGACACCACAGCAGCAGGCCCTCCTTCGCGGTCATCTCTTCGACGGAGATGTCCTGGATTGCGAAGCGCAAGATTATCGTCCAGATCATGCCCAAGGTCATCTTCAAATTTCCGTCGACGATTTCTAATAAAGCCATCAACAGGTTATTAGTGTTTTGCGCGGAAACGCGCTTCGTTTATTCGCAATACGGAAAATCTGCAGATTTTACCTAACCTGTAGGTAAATAATATTTTAGGAATATTATTAACAATACAATACCTTCTGCTCCAATGGAGACCAGCTTTACTCCCTTGCTGGCAATGTAGTCTAGCGCCTTATTTACGTTCGCTATTTTATGAAAGCGCATCTTTCCGCGATCGGGTTTGGGCAAGGTTTCGCCCGAGATCACTTCAAGTAACAGCATCAGTTTCAGTCCGTTCCTGAAATCGTCTTCGATCGACTCGATCGCCGTGCCTGCTTTCCTCAGGTGTGAGTTGCACCATGCTGTGAATGTCTGCACAGCAAAAAAAAACCATCTTGTAAGCAAATATTTCGTACGCGATGTCATTTTTAGTTTAACCCTTTTACATGCGGAAGTATTGTCTATTTTTCTTAAAAGATTCTCCATTGACGAGTTTGAGGAATTTTTTTCATTTCCAGAAAGAGATGGCGCTCGAGGAAAAACATAATTTTACGTAAATTTTGTGTAAATCATATACATGATTTTTATATAAAATTTACATAAAAATTTGCATTGAGTTGCAAATTTATATAAATTCTTTACATAAATTAAGATGGTATCTCAAAAAGGCACTTTTAAACAATTTTTTAAAATAAAATTCTTCATGCAAGGCTTTTGTGGAATATCTATTAAATATTATACAAATTTACATAAATATTATGTAAATTTGAAGCCCAAAATTTTGAATGCGGACTCATCTTTACGAAAATTGTATTTAAACTGTTTACAAATTTGGTGGCTATCAGAGCTATTTTGTCCAAGCTCCACTGAAAAAAAATTTCGTTCGCATTTTGGATGAAAACACCTATTTTGCACTCTTCGAACAAAATATCGAAAGAAATCAAAATAGGTATGAAAAACAAGAAAGCAAAATATACTCCAAAACTGCAACCGTTTTTGATTAATGAAAATTGTTTTTCTCTCAAGCGATTTACATTGAAGAATGTGTAAGTTTTGACCCATACACTCTAAAAACAATCCTCTCATAATTAGAAGATTATTCTTATAATTAGAGGAATATTCTTCTTATAAGTGGAA
>JABFPB010001691.1:0-23740 GCA_022817645.1 Ceratoteleas bidentatus | reverse complement strand
ATTCTTACTATGGGCAATAGTCATCCTGTTTTTAACCATCGACTGTGGCGATTTTCAACACAATTGTGACCGTACAAGCCACTCATTTCTCTCAGTGATGGATCAAGTGGTCTATATATGGTCAGACTGGAAGTAGAAGACTTTTTGATAATAATAATGATGTCAGACTGATGCCACGCTGATGCCATACCGTTGCCACATTGTTGCCAGGCTGAGAGTCAGGCAACGAGTTGGCAAGACGATGGCAACAATACGCCATGGGTATGGCTCGCGATCATGATCCAGCCGGTTGCCATACTCTAGCCATACTCATACCATACTATGCCATATTGTTGCCAGATTTTCATTTCCAGTTGGGATTATTTGAATTGGATGAGAACAATTTTTGTGTAGTTTAACTCAGTTTAAACCCAAGATGAGTAGCTCCGGAGCAAACTGGATCAAATTTCCCAGATAGACATCGAACATGGAATCCACGTGGATTTTAGGTGAAGAAACATTTGGACGTAGATTCGACGTAGATTCCACGTCGAATCTACGTGTCTTAGAGATGTGTCTGTTAGGGTTGATGGACCCCTTGGCCGACATGTGTTCCCATATGGAATCTCATACAGAATCCTATATAAAATATCATAAAATATCATACCAAATCCTACATAGTATTTCATAAGGAATATCATGTTATCTGCACGTGTTTAGCAATCAGCATCTCGATTCAGAGACAGAAAAATGTATTCAGAACTGCAGTATGCCCGAAGGCACGAAACTACACTTTCTTGTACTCCACGAAGGTATTGACTTAAATAGCGCCCATCGTCGCTTTATTTCCAGGGTCGGTCGAATGGACTGGAACGCTCCTCTTGATCATCGTTGTGTCCAATCAATCACGACGGACAATGGGTCTGATAGGACATGGGTGACCTCGCAACAATAATGGGTGTTTCATAAGCGCGTCGACGAGCCAATATTTTTCGCGCACGGCCAATCACCCCGTTAATTAATTTCGCGCTTGTTAGCCGCGTTTTTTCGATTGGCCGACGCGTTGCACGAGTCGGTCGCGTGTTTTGTAACAATAAGTGCTGGCATAACGGCGCAAACAATCGCTCTAATGCGAACTAATTGAAACATTTGTGAGAGCCACTTTCATAAGCCGAGTTAATCAAAGTAGCAAAATGCCGACTCGAATATTATATTGTGCGCAGTTTTTTAACGATTATCATGCAGCCCGCAAACGAAAAGTTTGCGATAAGATGCGACAAAAGCGATATGAACGCGCGGATTTTGGTAAGGGATCAAGTTCGTAGTAATGATGTCTTTAACATCATGAAGCTAAAATTATAGAGATGTGATGCGTGTAGGAAAGAATCAATTTTTCATTTGGCCCATCAAGGTAAATAGTGTTTGCCTTTGTTAAACAGAATTAACGATGAACTAGGTGACAATTATTAATTTCTAATAGACTGAAAAAAATCAACAGTTAATTCTGAAATACTGGGCATTACTAATTATTATGTTACTACTTATTATGAACAAGGCAACAATGTTTGTTATTGCTTTCTAAGCAGAATAAAATGATCCGTTTTCAAGTGAATAAAATAGGGTCTTATTTTCTCTTTCAAACATGTTCTTATTTCTAAAATGCGTAGCTGCTGTTAGGACAGTTGAACCGATCGAAAGGATTTCATTACCGATTTCGAACTTGCGAGCTTGCGGACATTAGCGGCAGCTTTGTATGCTTATTTCATGCCAATTCAATCGCGATAATTTCAAGTTTGAATGTCGTCGAGCGCACGATTACACTAGTCGATATTCTTGTTAAAAGCTGATTATCAAAACGTCAAGCGGTATCAGATCGCATTGAAAGTGTAACTAATAGTGACACAGTATAATAGGGAATAAGAAACTCGATAAAAGAACCCTTTATCAGCGAGTGAAAGGAATATCGGCATTGCGACGTGCAAGTATTGGAAACTGCAGTTCACGTTTCCCTCGAATTTGTTAATTTTATCATCATTGATTTTACAATTTATTTCGCCACGCTGACTAGCTTGTTTAGTCAATAAAATTAGCTGCGCAATTAATCACGAGTATCGTATAATGTTCGGCGTCACGATAAAAACAATGGGAAGATGTAAAACGCTCAAAATATTTCTTTACAATATTTTCTTTCATTTTCATAAGTTGAAAAGACACTCGGACCGTAAGGAATTACAAACAGGAACCTTTGACGTCACCTTAATGCAATTTATCCGAACATGAAGCGTAGCACGAAGCAATTAGTGTGATTTTTCGAAGCACCCGCGAGAAGCTTTTATTCATCAAGCGAAATTTATAATGGCCGCGACGTTGAGGGCTCCGTCAACTGCAAGAAAAATTGCATCGAAAATGCGTTCTAATTTTTCCGATTCTTCCACTGTCTCGACTCGTTGTAACCCGAGAATGAAGGGGATTACAAACGTGTCTTTGATGGACAAAAGTCGTTGAGGTGATGCAAAACTCATTTGTCACTATGCTTAATGTTATTGCGAATTAAACAGCGAGCTAATGCTTGCATGAGCTCACGTCATTTCTACGGCGAAAGACGTCTTGGTGCCAACAGAAAAACAGTGTTATCCACACTGCACTCTTAAAAATGTCCTATTGTCACAACAAGAATCTTTCTGCGAGAGAAGGAAAATCAGTTCTTTCACAACACGACTTTCATTCTGTGACAAAATGATTTTCATTCTGTGACGGCAAGATATCTTGTTGTCACAGAATGAAAGTAAGATACTAAGATATCTTCAGCGGACTGCGCAGGCGCGCGCATGCGCGTCCCGTTCCTTATTGAGTTCAACCAGATATCTTGCAGTGACAGCAAGATATCTCGTTGCAGAATGACATTCATGCTCTGACAATAGGATTCCTTGCAAACAGACCGGCTTCAATAGGATTCCTTGCAAACAGACCGGCTCCAATTAACTCACACTCCTTCCGGTCTGACCATGTATGAATCTATTCCACTTGACTCACTCTACTTCAAACAGAAAATTTGCTGTGCAAACAGAAAACTTGCTGTGACAAACAGAAGATTTCTAACAGTGTGAGAGAACTAATTCGTAAAAGCTGCGAAAATTTCGTACCTTTAACGATATATATGGTAAAGTGTACGAATTTATCGTAGCTTTATTCGATATACATTGTAAAGTGTACGAATTTTTCGTACACTTTACGAAAAATTTTTCGACGAACAAGATTTTTCGACGCGGCAAGGTGATATTTGTGATAGAAAAAATTTGGTCGAAACAAAAATTAATCGTTTCTGCTTTCGATTTCCCTTTTTTGCGCCGGTACAAGTTCAATCCAAACTTCTCGGCACATTTGTCAAATTCCCCCCTGGTTCGTCCCTTATTTCGCAGCAAATGTGGCCAACTTGTCCCAACGGTTAATCCGGGAAAATGAAAATATCCGAAACCCCTTGTCCGAGTCAGTAACAAATGACGCCGAAAATAAGTCCGCGTGATTCATCCGCGTAGCTTTTTCGTCTGCTGACAACTTTTTCGTCGTTTCGACGGATATTTCACGGTGTCATCTTTTTGCGCGCTCGCGCTCTCTTTCGGAAAATGATTAGTGACAATTTGTTGCCTAATGACCCATTGTTTCTATCATGCGTTCGCATTTTTGGTTCACTGATTTATGTCCCGCCCATTTTTTCGCACATAATCAGTAAATGAGTTCTTCCGGCAAAAGTGAATACGTCACTTAATAAATTATGACCGGCGAGAAACGCGCTCTCTCGCCTCATTTGGGAAATAACGGAAATCACTTTTTTATTGAAGTCGGACAAGCTGATTAATTATCGTCGCTGCGAGAGCGATGTTGCCATAACCGTGATTGTAATATTTCGCCGTAACCCGGGTGAGTTGTTCACCACGCCGGAATGTCATTTGTAACTTGCGCGAAAATGTCGATTCCTCTTGTGAAAACGGGCCGGCACTTATCCGATCGAACGAGCGAAAATGCTCGGTAATTTCGGCTATAAAACTTCGCTTGATTGAAAAACGCGCGGTTCGGCCCGCGGATCGTGTCAGTCACGTAAATGACCGGCAAATTGAAACTTTGCGCGATTAATCGTTAGCCAAAATTAAGCTGTGTAAAGATCAAGATCCGATCAGCAAAAATGTATTGCGAATATTTTAGTGTACCTCGTTTCAGCCACAATTTACAAAAATTTGATTTTAGCCTAATTGCGTACAGGGGAAAAAATTCCGGTGTTGGATTTACATTGGATATCATGTTGAAATAACATGAGATTCAATGTTAAAATCTTAACGTTAGATTAACATTTAATGAATTTCAACATGATTCGAACAACATTTTGCCTCAGTGTTAACTTCATAATGTTGGAGTAAAAACTACATTCACTAACATAGAGTGAATGTAGTTTTTACATTGAATGCATGTTGGTCCAGCATTGTGTGGATAACATTCTGTCAATATAAGCATAACTAGTAATATTTTTCCCCTTGTAATATCTTCCTATATAATAAAAATAAATATGTATCGCTTCCGCCGCCGCCATGTTAGATCAGGTCCATAAGTGGAACAGGTCTCTATATAGTTAGATTGGAAGTAAATACGACCAAGTGGAAAAGGTCAATGTATGGTCAGACCGGAGGTAGAATGGGCCAAGTGGTGTTGGTCAATGTATGGTCCAACCGGAGGTAGAATGGGCCAAGTAGTGTTGGTAAATTTTGGTCAGACTGGAAGTAGAATGGAGCAAATGAGATAGTTTCGTATATGGTCAGACCAGAAGTAGAGTGAGTCAAGTGGAATAGATTCATACATGGTCAGATCGGAAGGAGTGTGAGTTAATTGGAGCCGGTCTGTAAGTGGTCAGAACGGATGTAGAATGGCTGAAGTGGAGCCAATCTATATGTGGTCAGAACTCAAGTAAACAACTTTACCGGGCAATCAGTGAGGCCCGAGTATGAAAATTCCGGGGCCTTGTGAGGCATGCAGCATGAGCGCCCGATATTGGTGTAACGCGGCGAACGGCAAGGGGCAAACTTGGCAGCCCGGTGTATGTTTGAGTTCCAGGGTGGGATCCCATGGGGGCCTGGGGAGGCAGATCCGATAAGGCATGCCAAAGCAGAGCCCGACCAGGGCCAGGCCAACTTTTCCATGCCAAGCCCCAATATGCCAAGCCCCGATGTACACTTCGTCGCTCATAAGCGCCCGGCCAAATTTTCAGATGACACGCCAGGCCGGGGCTGGCCGGTAAGAATCAGGTCGAGGCCAGGCCAAATTTTCACATGGCACACCTGACCGTGGCGGCCCGGTGAAAACCCGATCGGGACCTGGCTAAATATTCGGATGGCATGCCACGCCGGGGCTGCCCGGTGAGAACTCGATCGAGGCCCGGCCAAATTTTCACATGGCACGCCTGACCGTGGCGGCCCGGTGAAAACCCGATCGGGGCCTGGCTAAATATTCGGATGGCACACCACGCCGGGGCTGCCCGGTGAGAATCCAGGCGGGGCCCGGCCAAATTTTCTGATGCCACGCCAGGCCGAAACTGGCCGGTAAGAACCAGGTCGAGGCACGGCCGAATTTTCACATGGCACGCCAGGCCGGGACTGTGCCAGAAAGATATCTTGCTGTCACAGAATTAAAATCAGTTTCACAGAATGAAAGTCATTTTGAGAAAGAACTGATTTTCCTTCTCTCGCAGAAGGATTCTTGTAACAGTAGGACATTTTTAAGAGTGCTACCCGAGCTAAAAGTTTCACCGGGCTTCCCCGGCTAGATTTCTACTTGCGAACGGATGTAGAATGGGTCGAGTGCAGCAGGTCTATATGTGGTCAGTCTGGAAGTATGTGAGGCAAGTAGAACAGGTCTACGTATGGTCAGATCGGAAGTAAAAAGTCAATTTTAAGTAAAAAGAACAAGCGCAAGAAGCGCCAATCCCCGCTTCTTTTTTTTATTAATTTATTGTTAGAAGGAATTTATGTAAATATTTTCTTCGACAGGAAAAATTAACTCGCTTTTATTTTAACTCCATACATTGTTCTTGTTCGGTCGAACATTCATTACATTTCCGAGATGTCAATTAGTCGGAGAAACGTAGTATGCGGGACTTTCATGTCTGTGCATTAGTCCGAGAATTTGTGTCGAATTTTCGGGTCATCGACGAGTTGCCATGAAAAGTTATGCAAAGCAGGACATAGTCGAGGATAACGAACTGCATTGGTGAAGGTTTTGCATTCACAATGGCACAATTTTCTTTCATATGCGACAAGGTTTATCATCGTTCGAGAATTATCGACTGTATGATCAGACGTACTAATTGACTGACACGCGGAATCACCGAAATGGGAAACTATATAATTTATATTGATAGTATTTACTTTGCCTGCGAGGCCCAATTTAGTGTGTATTTGTATGTCTCAGTAATTCGTTTCTTGGTGAAAAATTGGAGAAAAGTTGTAGGTGTCGATTAAACGCGACATTGAAGTTAAAACAGAGCGAACAATATTTTAACTTACAGCTGAATTGAACATTATGTTTTTCAACATTTTTATCTTGATTCTGACCTAAAATTATTGAAAAAGGATGACCATTTAAAGAATGGAACAGGAAAAATGGAAGTAACTAAAAGAAATTTAATCTAATAAATAAAATGCATTCACGTGATCGAAAGCTTCGCAGAAATGGAAGTACTGCGGTGTCGGTGCATGATAATGTGAGTTATTGGCCTATTGATAAGATACAATGCGCGCTTTCAAGAATCATTACGATACTCGATCGAATACGACGACTGTGTCTCTTGTCATTTTCCAGAACACTGGCGATTTAAGGGGAAACGTCGAAGACAAGAAATGCATCGTAAATCTGACTAAATTACTAATTCGAAAATCGTTTTAGCATATAGTAATCTGTATTTTTACTTCATGAAAGTCTGCGTTTTTTTATTAAATGCAACGAAATTGGCAAACAAGAGTAAGATTAAGTCGAGAACACTGCAAAAACTAGGAAAAGTTAGGCGTCTTATTTAAGACACTTGGCGACTTATTTAAGACACTAAACGTCTAAACCAAGACGCTGAGCGTCTTAAATAAGACGCCTAAGCGTCTGAAGTAAGATACTAAACGTCTTAAATAAGTCGCCGAGTGTCTGAATTAAGACGTTTAACATTGCAGAGTTTTTACAGTGAACGTTTAGTGATATGAAGAATATGAATAGATGGTAGAAACCGTCTGCACGCCTTTGCGTGAAACGTTTTATCGAAATAATTCGACCCTAAAAAATGGGCATCACCAAAAGCACTGCGTCGCTGCAACAAATGAAAAAAACCTTAAGTAGGGTCAAATAGCACAGACACATAAATTCCAGGGACCAATTAATTTGGAGGCACTGTCACTAGTGAAATACTCGAGCGAGCGTTCGAATCACAACAAACTTGTTTCTTCTTCCATTAAATATGTTGCTTCATTCCTTATCCTCCAGTTAAATAAAAGTTAGCGACTGGACGTTGCAGATAAATCTCGAGGTCACAATTCAAACAGTCTAGAAGACACATTGATTAAATTAACGTTCAAAATATATTTCCGTACTCGAGGGCCGTGTAAGCTGTTACACATCTGAATACAACGAACTGAGCAACATTTCGCTACAATCAAGAGAGCCCGATTTATTTTCTTGTCATACTGGACTTTCTGCCCAAGATGGTCAAATTTTCAATAAGAGGATTGTGTTCAATAACAAATCTGGTTTATTTGATAAAAATTCGTGTAGGGAATCGTCAGAGTAAATGTATCGTTGTTTCTGGGAGATCAAATTCCAAACTAGACATAACCCCTCCCCTGAACTGTCACTATTCAATATCGCAAAACTTATTCCCAACTCCCAAAACTTCAGCTGACTAGATTTCAATTGTAAAACTTAAGAAAAAGATCGATCCAACGATGCAATTTATCGTCGGCTCATTTATCATCACGAGCAAAATCACACTCCCCCGGGATAAGTTTCAATTTGGGATCCACTCGTATGTAAAACGTTCCAGTGACCTGTCATCTGGCTGATCCGGCGATGACTTTTAAACGACAGTCCAAACAAAGCGATATAACAAATGCGAATCCCCATTAATACAACCGTTCAACTAAATTGTCATTCGCCACGGATTGATTGATAACTCAAATTTTCGCTTCTGTACAGTGGTTCACGATTCACTATTTTTGGTCGCAGCGCCCAAAATTCCACTCTGACATTCAAAATCAAGGCCCCCAACGTGATAGCAGTGTCACATTGTACCCGGAAAAATGTCCCTTGCGGAATATAATAGGTTAACTTCACGAAGAAAAATGTCGAGATTTGAGCACCGATCGGATAAGGTGCGAGATTTAAAGAGACAGCCGAGAAATGGATAAATTATTCGATGAATCTTACCAAATTTTATCGGGACAATCAATTTTCATGCCACGAAAAACACAGTATTTACTTCATAGGTTGGTGATCGAAATTTCAAAATTTGTTAATAATCCACCTTAATTGATGTCGTCCGTTCACAACTGAGTAGTAAATTTTACATTTTACTGTATTTGGATTTTCAACCTCTGCTTCATCCCAGTTGAAAATTCATTCGGCAGAAATCATCAGTTTTCCCATGTCACATGATATTTTTCATGTGCAAGCCCGAGAAATCGTCAACTCTTTGTTTCAGTCAAAAGTTGACTGTCAATCAGAAGTTTCCCTGGAAGAAATGTAGAATGGGACCAGTATGGGTAATGTGCTATCCTATCGGAAAAAACTGGCTTGGAACCGTAAAGTGAATTTGACTCATCTGGAGACAATTATAGAAAACTCTTTAAACAATCTTTTCTATTCGATTCATTATAAAAGTAATCGTTTCATAATGAAAAGTTTTTCCGCTCAAAATATTAATAAAACGAAATTCTTTCATGATAAAAGGAAATAAGTTTAAAATAAACTAGAGTATTTTTAGAGTGTAAGATATTACATATTGGTCAGATGACGGTCTGATAACGGTCCGATGTAGATCCGATGTCGGTCAGATATCGGTCAGAAATTGGTATCTCCATATCAGACTTATACGGGCAATTTACGAAGTGTTGTGGAGAATGCTTTCGTTTATTCTAAACGAAAGCATATTTAACGTGATATCAATCCACATTCGATGAAATAGGCACAGAATTGCTAAAAATCCTGGCCGCGTAAGTAAGCTTAGTATTTCATTCAATTCAATGTAAATCCACTGGCTCAGTGGTTAGATACTGGCTTTGCACCGGGGAGTCGTGGGTTCGAGTCTTCGTACTGGTGCGAATGACTAAACTAAGATACCGATTTTCTTTCATTGTAATATTTTATTGTATTTTTCCATATTTTGGTTTTATTTTAATATTAATCAGATTATTTATTTAATATTGACTTTTGCGAAATTTTAATAAAATTCCTTCTGGGCAATTGCTAGGTCCCGTCTAGGTTTGCCCTTATGGACGTTTCATGGGCAAGGCGTTACGAACATAGAAATAGCCCATATTCAACCCAAGTGGGCCCTGTACATTGCCCAAATAGTTATCCGAGTAATCATAACTGAGGTCCGGAGTCAAATTTTACTAGGGTTGCAATAAAATATTTACTATCTGTTAACAGTCAATTCTACAGAAGCTTTAATACCGAATAGCAGTTCAATACGTGAGAGTTTTCGATCAACGCATGATCGGAACAGTTACTGAAATCATCACTACATGATTCAAAGTGAAAATACATGCCAAATGTAAGTCAAACCGGATCTGCAGTTCTAAAACCAAAAAAATTGCAATTCGTAAATCAAAAATTATTTGGTTTACGCAGCAGTACTGATATGTTTGCATCAATAATGTTTCGCTAACAATCAAACGTACTTGTATCAATAAATCAAATATATTCGGTATTCGGAAAACCCATTTTCACTTTTTTTCGGAATTGAAAAGTTGCCTAACTCGTCCAACACCTTACACAGACAATAACTATAAAAGCATGCTGCAAATTATGTTCATTGTTTAAAAAAACCCATCCAATTTTACTCGTTTCTACGACTTGTTTTAAAAATGGGAAAAGATGAATCGGTTCTCTGCAGATGGGTTTACCAAGGCTAACAAACGACTCTTCTTAAAAATTCGGGATCGTGAGTTAATCTGCTTGATTAATTGCTGCGATTAATTCGACGGACCGTGGGAAAAGAATGACAAAGAACGCCGCGATTCGATTATCCAGCCCGAACGGATCGATTGCGACCAAACGCCGCTGCGACTCAAAAAAAGCACAATTGCAAACACGCGACGAAGTTTCTGCGTGGCCTTAACGAATGATTCGCTCACGTCGTTCAGCGACCCGGCCAAGTTAATCAAATTTCCGCCGCCGTTTGGATTGCAGCTGCACTTTGCGCCATTTGAGCGATCCACTTGTTATTTGTGTTGGGAGTGAACGTTTTGTTAACATCGTTAAACAATTTCGTCGTAACGGTCGTACGAAAGAAATACCCCGGGGGGTTGCGATTCGGACTGAACTTTACAATGGCCCGTCTGAGACACGTAGTGTGAGCAGATGGTTGAGCAGAGTGGAACGCGTTTCGCCCGGGGAATTACCTGTCAGGTGTGCCGATAGATCTAGTTGTGCCAGTCGCACGATTTGACTTTGCGTTACGAGGACGTCGACTCCGATGTTAGGAGGAAGGCCGTGTCTTGCCGAAAGATTGCTGGGTACCACTGAGTGGGTTACGATTCAAATTTCCAGTGAAACCCAAAAGTTTACATATTTTCCTAACATATCCCAAATGTGCAACAATATCAATAGGCACTGAGAGAAAAATGCAAATAAAATGGTCTGGAAACGTTTTTCTAGCTACTGTAGAAATAATATTTCTACTACAGATTTCTACTAGAGTATTATTTGGAACAGCATTAACTGTAGTTGCTCCACATGTCCTCCTTAGAAAAGTGGTCGAACGCGTGCAGACGTGGAGTCATAACATTTCATGACTTGTTCTACTGACAGGGCAGTCCTTGGTAGTCAGACACATTTTTTAGAATGCAAACGTAACATGGTTCGATCTGTATATTTCACAAGACTATTTATGAATATTACGGGACATTTGTCTCGATGCGATTTCACCGAGTTAGGTGATTCACATCGCCCAGTGGAACCACTCTGATCCTCCACATTGCTTAAATCAAGGACTCGGGCTGCTGCTCGTTAACTACTGGTTCACGACATTACGTCGGTCGGTTCAAATACTTTCCAGCGGAAAATCTATTCCGATCATTCGGACACTCGGATGAATGGAAATGATTCACGATTAAGCGAACTTACCTCGGCCAATTTGTAAGGTTCAATGCAGCAATTTTTTGCGCTGATTTTGTCGAAAATGCGCTGACATGTCCGTTAATAAATTGGGATTGAGGGCGCCGGGATAATTATGCGAGTTAAAATGTTGAATTAATTGAAGGAAAATTTTAGGCGAATTGAAATTTAACGACGCTTATTACGAAAAGGTCACCTGGCTTTACACAGCGCGACGAATTGGGTGTAATAAATGGGCTGCGCGAGTATTTGGGTAATTAACTTGGCAGCAACAATATCGCGGTGAAACATTCAGGCTGTATTACTCGGACGATTCTTCACAAAAGCCAGTCGATGGTGCGATTTATGAATATTCAATAAGTTTAATGAAAATAATTTGAATGCTGATGAACCGGGCTTGGAAAGATTAAAAGTGCATTTCATAATTTATTAGGGCTTTTTCGAGCACGATTAATGGTCGTTTGGGGGCAAGAGAGGGGAGAATTTATTCGATAAGAATGCAATACGCTGACCCCGGCAGTATTTTTAATTAAAATCGAGTCAAAACTGATTGTCCGAACCTCAAAATATCGCTAATCGTAATATTGAACTGTACGATATGCGCAGCAATAAAAGACATTAAAGGATAATTCGACGCATCTATTAACAGTTCGATAAGTAATCGTATGCAAGACTGAATTATTTTATTTACTTCATCGTTTCACATCGATTTTGGTTTAGGATCTTTTAATTTGAGATAATCGAGCGATTTTCACAGTTTTTAGTACTGGGACACCTCGTCCTCGAACGTACATTAAATTCGAGCAATTCATATTTTCTTTTCAAAATGCTCGTAACGTCCCAAATTGTATGTAAATTATAGTTCAACTGTTTATACCGGAACCATCTTGGCATCAAATGAAATTTAATATTTCTGCATAATGAACACAAATCATCGTCCAATTATGAGGAAACCTTTTTCGTTTAATTACTGACTTTCCACCTAGCCAAATGTCTGCTTGCACCCGGGCCACCGTTGTAGGAAAGTTCATTTCGCCTCTGTAAAGAATTAAATATCAACTTTTAATCGTTGTATTTATTTAGCCAATCATTTCGGCCGTAAAACGATACGCTCGCAGTTAAACTTTGATTTACCCCACGTTTGTTAATTTTATCACCGGCGTAATATCCTATTCAACTTTATCAACTTTTCGTATCACTTTACACAATCGGTCACACTTTAAAACTATTCCAGACACAGCGTAATTGAGTTTAAGAGGGCTCGCAAAGATTAACCGAGTTTGATAAGGCCGTGAAAAGTTTCGGCGAATATGACAGACATTCATAAAGTTTGCATACAGCCGAAACTTTATTCGATTTTAATAGTGCCAATAGCGTACACGCGTAAAAAGCATTCCACCGCGCGTAAAGAGAGACATATGAGACTCGCCGCGCAAAAAGAACTTTCGATTGCGCGGCGCTTTGAGTGAATGCAAAATGCGCCCGCGAATGACGCGCGAAACGATATTGTGTTGCTAAAAACTGATCGCGTTACAAAGTAGATGTTCTTTATGATAACCTATACATTATTAGTTCGATCAGGTCGAATATCCAGTTACTCGTTTTTTCCGTGAATATCTTGGATATAAGAATAACAGCCACTGTGTCGTAAATAAATTCGTAGACGGTGTGCACGAATTTCTTTTTTATTTTTTGTCTGTTTTTTTGTAATCTGTACGTTATCCCTAAATTATTTTTTATAAAATTGCATGAAATAAGTTTTAGTTCGCGCGAAAGTGTCCATTGGTGGCATCCGCTAAGAATCTCATCTCAGAAATGAAATATCATAACAAACTAAAAATAAAATAATTCCGAGAATGAAAATCGACCCGAAACGTGCGAAGTTCGCAATTAAATTAATTGCGGGGAATGTGTCGTCCCGTTTTTTGTAATGAAATTGCAACAGTCCTGGGGGAAAAAATTTAACGGCAATTCTCACAGCATAATAGTATTTCCGATGACGTAACAGCGCTTTCCCGCGCGGATCTTAATTGATCATGAAATGGAACGAAAAATAAACGAGTTTGTATTAGCATAGCCAGTTTTTTAAATAAAACGTTAAAGACCACGGGGATATTATCGCGGAGCAAAAAGGGGCGACAAAAGGCCGGCGCGAACAATGCCGTGAAAGACAAGTTCCGCATTGACTTCTCCCTTTCATTTCATCTGTATCCGTATTCTTTCTCCAACCGACATTTAAATCTCGACCGAGTCGCGTATTCTTTTGTCCTTTCGGTATTTCCTCATTTGCACGTTTTCTTCTCGTCAAGACGCGATCCATCAAAGTGCATAGCCATCTTAATTCACGAGCAGCGCCATCTGGGGAGTTTTTCTTCATCACATTCCATTAATGCCGCACGCAACAAACGCGGAAACGATTTCCGACAAGAAAGCGCCCAGATCACAGTTGAATTAAGGCGCACCTGTTTTACAGTTGATGCGCAACAAAATGTCAATAACATCTCGCGCAGTACATGTGGGTGGATCCGAAGATACGGCCTAGATGAAAATGCGACTGAGGCAGCGTTTTGAAAAGAGCGTGTGGAAGGTCCGGACTGACGAAATTTCGTAACTGTTATTATTCCAGTTAGAAAAGCGATCAGATTTCATTGGCTGATGAAACCTGTTCTAAAAGTGACCGTTTAATGCAATTCGTATCCGGTTACAGGATCGTGAATCTGAAGGTAAATCGAATTTCATCCGAGACTCGAGCCGACTTAACTCGACGTCACTTATGACAGACGTGAGAAAGACCGTGTAATTCAATGAGCCTCGCAAACTTTTCCTCGAAAACTCTCATACGGTTCATACGAAGAGTTTCGATCCGAGTGTACTTGATTTTCAAGTGGCAGAATTAGGCTAATGTAAAAAAGTTTTTTGAACAGCATTAAGCAGATACAGAGTGGGTTATATGGAAGTAAGGAGTGGGTTTTCTTTTAAGATTTTCTGGGGGAGGGACCTTGTAATTTTTTTTAATTTTCTTATAATTATACAATTTTGAAAAAATAATATTTTTCTTTGTCTATGAAATATTTTAAAACAGAATTCTTAAATAATAAAGTATAATAATCTGTGACAAAATGTTAACAACATAGTGCATTATAGTTTCATGGTAAAATTGTTATATTTACAAAAATATAAAATATAAAAAATGCCAACCTAACTACACTCTTAAAAAAATCTGATTGTCAGAAACGGAATCCTCCTATGACAGGAAGAATCCTCCTGTCACAAGAGGATTTTGGTTCTGACAAACGGATTTTTTTAACAGTGTAGTTAGGTTGGCATTTTTTATATTTTATACTTTTAAGAGTGTAGGATCTGACATATAGGATCCTGTACAATATAAATCCTAAGTAAAACGTAACACAACTTCTTAACAGAAAACTAACTAGGACTTGATAAGAAGAACTATGCCAGATCCTAGTTAGTTTTCTACGTCCCCACATTATATCCTACACAAATTTACTGTCTCGGTTTTGATGCAGTATCTAGGCTTCCAAATGAATCTTGTTCCTACGACAATCTACAAACTCAATCTATGGAGCAAAATTGCCTTCTGGCAAGAACTTCAGAATTCACATTCATATTACCGCCCTGACATCTTCAGACAGTCACACTTTCTACCAAACAAAAGCTGAATCTCTGAGCATCCAGATTTGCTCCCGTTTTTCATCTCCGTTTTCTCACAGACCCTCTCGTCAACTTTTTTCTTACCTCCTCCTACTGACCCGTTTCTTTCTCTTATCAACTCGTCGCTCAATTCCCGCCAGACTACCTTCCACTCTCAAATTGACATCTGCGGACACCCGACCATGCTTCGCTGGCACAGTCGTCGATTCGATCAGAACCCGTGACGTCCACGTCACTGGACGTCACTGTCCCACGTGACACACCATCTCTCTCCCAGAGATCATATGCCAAGTCGAAAGTTTGATGTAATGGAGATAGGTACTTTGCTTAAAAACAGCATGATTAACATTTTTAATCAGCTGGCCAGAGCAACATTCTGTAATTGTAGGACAATGTTCTTAACCGCTGCAAAGTTCGGTCATCGATATTTTCATTTCTTATACACAAAGTTATTTTAGCTAAGGGTAAAAAAAACATACGGAAATAATAATTTCGCGAGAGGATGGACATAGAGAGGTTACATTCGGTACACCCTAGAATGAAATTGTGTAAGAACAGAAAAAATTGGGTCAGCAACTGTTTCAGTTGGTGCAGCGGTTATTCCACATATCAATAAACGGTATCTTTCCTTGCAACTGCTGCAGCTGCTGCATCACACTGGAACAGCCGATATCCCAAAGTTCCACATATGCTGCACGAGCAACGTATAATTTAATTATGTGGGAGAGCCATTTCATCATATTTGGGCCTCAGCGGTCCCAGTGTGGTGCAGCAGCTGATTAAATCGACAAAATTATCAGGGGCCTTGCACCTGGAAGATTCTTTGCCCCTATTCTTTCCAGTGAAGGAAAAATTTCTCGTGACTTCCACGAGACGTTACCACCCGGATGTTGTACCCCGGTCTGCATGGGGAAATAAAGTGTATTCGAAAAAAAACGTTTAGACCCTTTTAGTGTCTTTTTCATAAAAAAAAATATCTTCGTTTGAAGCGCTTTTCATGTCTTTTCTTCAAAAACGTCTTAAAAAAGAGACCTGTTTTTGTAATGCGAGACGACAGAGTATCAGATCCCGATTTTACACTCTAAGAAATTGAAACCTTAACGCGATGTCTCAAGCGAAGAACAAGTTTGAATCGGCGGTTTGGCGCGAAAGCGATATTTCGTTATTTTTTATTCATATAATTCTGTTCAACTAATAAATAGTTAATATCGCTGATCGATTTTCCGTGAGTGACACATTTTTATGAATAGTGATTTCGCGTTTTTATTTTAAGGTTACGTGTCACATCAAAAACGCGAAATCACTATTCGTAAATATTCGTTCCCGAAAATAGCCGACCGTTAGTTCAAGACACGCTGATTTTGATACTGAATCGCGCTATGGTCAGTATTAACATCTGATCGTTACTTTTTGTTTAAATAACTAAAAATCGCGTTCGCGCTAAACCGCCGATTCAAACTTGCTCTTCGCTTGAGACAACACCTTAACTACCGTCCTTATAAATTTTTTTCCAGCCTCAGCAAATTTCCAATTCGCTCACTCAAAAATGCATTAACCATTCGACAACTTTATTAAGAGTTTTAGTGCACTCGCAGAAAATCGATCAGTGATAGTAACTATTTATCAGCTGAACAGAACTATTTGAATAAAGCGCGAGTTTTTTAAACAACTGAGAAAATTAGTTAACTTTACTGATTTCTCATTGAAACATCCGCTGACGTAGTTGACTCAACTACCAAATATAATAACCTGCAATCAACCGAAAATGTAGTTGAACCAACTTTGACTTTTCTGAGTATATTACAATCTTCTTATATAGGACGTTTGTACGTTCTAAAGTTCTTCATTATCTTCATTGAAAAATGTTGCAAAAACGTTTTACAAAAATGTTCTCTCAAACGAACTTGTTTTTGTCGAAACCCGCATCATTAAAACCGTAATATTTTGCGAAGACGTGGCGTACCTATAATATTTTGCAGTATCGATTGCGAACCTCGGCTCGGCACTTGCAAATACCGTAACGCCGAGCAGTAATTATTAGGACGTTGCCTAATAAATTGCGCAGACCGTGCGCGTTGCTTCCTAAAGCGCCGGAAGAAACTGGACCACGCGCGATTGCGTCTGCATACATTATACACCGAGTCAGTCGGACATTTGTTTTTACGACCCTTTCATGGGAAAATAAAATCATCGGTTTATGCGTTCGTGCATGCAATTATTCATGTATAAATATTATGTGTTTTCGAAGCATGATGCATAGGGTAATGTTTTCGACGAAAGTTCGTTCACTTTGGAACGGCTTAATGCGGGCTTGGATAATGGACGACTGATTAGGTAAAAGGATTAATCAACCATCCGGAATTCGTATTCAATGCGGAAAAGTCGTTCCCGATTTTACGTTTGAGATTCGGACTGACGAAGGAGTGCTGCATAATTCTAAGAAGGATTTTAATTTATTTTTGCGAAGTTGGTTAAATTTTGTAGAGCCCCAATAAAACAAAACGTTATTTAAACGTTTTATCTACCTTAAAATTATACAATTTAAAATAAATATTTTTATGTAATTTTGAATGAAAATGTTGAAATCACCGTAAACTGAAACATATTTTGAAACAGTCAAAAGTGCCCGATATCGAGATATCGCGAGCAAAAAAATGTAAATGTTGCCGTGAAAAAATTCGTTGAAACCCGACATTGTCAAAGATCCGCGGGAAAATGGAAGAATAATTGAAATAATGTTTTACACCGCGGTTCATATTTTCTCAGCTGATTCGCCCGATTTCACCATACTAGTATTTCAAAGCTTTTCGCACGTAATATGAATGTGACGTGCGTACGCGCGGCACCACAGTGACTCCGTGCGATATTTATTGGTACTTGAACGGGCTACACGCTGATACGTTTTGATATTGTGATAACACGAGTCACACCGCAATTCCAGAACACGAAATGCAATTATATTTTATCCCCGTATATATTCCGTCAATAACGAATCAGCGCGAAGTATAATGAAAGTTAAATATACCGAAACCTTTACATCCAAGTGCATTACACCAACTGTATATCCGAACTATCGAACGGACAAACGAATTACGACGCACCTGAGGTTCAACCTAACGTCTCGCGAGACATATTTTTCATAACCAAACTTGATGAATGCGCTAAGAATGAGAAACCAATATTTCGTACAGTTACTGGAAAATCGCCTTTACCCGACTCACTAAAAGTAATAGTAAAAAATTTATGTAACACTATCTAAAATACTACTTTTTCAATTAGGATTAGATAGGTTTCAGACCAGATTTTAATCGAAAACTGGTCATAAAAGATCTCATTCACAATGCTATTTATCTGAGTACTATTGCGTAATGCATTATTTGAAATTAATTAAACCGTTCCAATTGATTAAATGCAGTATTTGCTTACGACGATTCTTTTGCAGAAACGCTACGTTTCCGTGCAACAAACATTTACAAAGCCGTCAAACGTATTACGCGTAACCGAATTCGACGTATTAATTTCCGGAACAAGTCAATTGTATTTTACCGCAAAAAAGCCCACCTTATTTGCGTTGACCCGTAATATCGCGATTATCCCACACGCGACAACAAATTACCTGACATTTTCTGAACATGTTTTTCACATTTCATCACGACTCATGCAACTCAACACCGCACGTCATTCTGACACGAACCGCGTACGCGTTTAATCGCTCCAACTCGTAACTAATTTAATTAATTAATTAAACGAATTACCACGTTGCAACCTTTCGTCCACTCTATGAAAAACCTGATTTTTTTGCAACAAACAGCAAAAGATAACGACCACCCTGCTCAAGCTCAATTGCAGTTAGTCAGCGCCACATTTAAAACGTGACCAGAATAAGCAACAGTCAAGCGAATTAACAAAAGTTGCTTTATTGAATTCGGTCTCGTGGATTATTCATTATAATAATATCGACGTGTCGATACAAACACATTTTTTTGAAATAAGTTTTTTTCAAAAAATGAGAAATTTATGGCAAATTAAATATCGAATCACTTTCCGCGCTGTTTCGCGCGCGAGTGATTCGGTGAATCCGAATGTTTTGTTTCGGATTCAACTTTAGCCATCGAATGATGCTAACTTCTGCCACAATAACGTTCCTTTGCCGAATCCGCTCTTACGCATGCACCCCGTAACGTCCAACGGAGTTTTGTAAAGTCTCTTTTCAAAAGTGTTGAAGTCAGCGGCGCCGCTATGGAAAAGATAGGCAAGTTTGTCAGACCGAACTAAAGCTCAAGTGACACGAGTTCTAGAAAAAATGGGACGATGTTGCGCTACGGTTAATGCGAGCTACTTTTGGCTCCGGGGATTGTGAAGGCTAATATCCTAACGACTGTGAATGATTTATGTGGCGTTTAGTGCGTACGAACTCGGGCACAAACGAAAACGGATTTTACAGATTAAAGTGTTTTTTGAGTTTGAAATTACTCCGGGAAAACGTCGCCGGATCTGTGTCGCGTTTATGCCGGGAGCGGGGAGAGTCAAAAAGAGAAGAAAAAACGAGAACAGGAAGTTTGCTGCAGAGTTAGAATTCGAGAGTATGTTTGAAACGGTTTTTAATATCAATCTTTAAGGCCAAGTCGAAAGTCTGCTGTAACGGAGTTAGTGTCTTTTATAATAAAGTAATAAAGTTTCTTCTAAAATAATAATTTTAGAAGAACCCAACCATAGCCACATTCTGTGGTTATGGGAGAATGTCGCTGGTCAACACATCAAAACTTTTCATAACGCATATTCGAGGAAAGCGTTTTTGTTGTAATTTTTCCGCACTGAAAACGAAAAATCACAAAACCCTTTTTTCGAAAATACGTTTTAAAAATCTTATAATATGATAGCTAGATATTTTCTCCTATAACCATACTTCACGGAGAATAAAGTTTCATAAAAAATTACTCTACTTTATAAGAACGATGGCGTTTAGAAACATAATTTTAGTAAGTGCAATGCCATCTGCGAACGAATATTATAAATTCTTCAGTTTTTACCATACTTTTGATAAAAATATCAGCATTTCTAATATTCGTTCATATACGGCATTGCACTTACCAAAATTATGTTCCTAAACGCCATCGTTCTTATAAAGTATAGTAATTTTTTATGAAACTTTATTCTCCGTGCATGAGACTCCCAATTTCCCTTTCAGATAAATGCGATATCACAGCGATATCACAGCGGTATTACAGCGGTATCACATCGATATCACATCGGTATCGCAACGATATCGCATCGATATCACAGCGATATCGCAGTTGGCCATTTTATGTTTTTTTATGCCGAGGCGAGAATGGTGCAGTGCTAGATATATAACTGCGCCAGTCTGAAAAATAGGCAAAATTCTATCATAGTTTACGTAACCCAGCGTGGAAAAAAGCGTCTGGCAAAAGTACGGCAGAAAGCTGGCAACCGTCAGGCATACTGAATGTCCGCTTTGTCGGTGTCGATTCGATGTCAATGACTCTACATCGGTTCGACGTCGAAAAACAATAGGTTGCGGGTTCAAATCCCGCTGCTCGTCGCATAAAAAAATGTTTTTTTTTCATTGGGTGCGCCTCGTTAGGCCCCAACTCGTACCCCATATAAAATATCTTGAGCCCCATATGGCATAAGGGTGGCATGGGCAAGTCCCTCATGGGGCCCAGTAACATTCCACGTTTATCCGCATGTGGAATGGGGTATGCCCTCATGGGTCCAATTTCAGCCCCTACACTGAGAAAACTCGATGGCGAACAACGCCATCTAGATGGCGACCTGTACCATCTAGATGGCGATTTTCGCAATTTAAATGGCGCTGGTCACCATCTAGATGGTACAGGTCGCCATCTAGTTTTCTCATTGTTACATTTAAAATGTGTATTCGCTTGTTTCCATTGTAGAATGTGTATTAGTCGCTTGCTTTTCTTTCGATACCATGTTGAGCTTACATGGTCGTTTTGTTGATCCAACATGGCTCATTTAACTTCATTTTAATACTCATTTGACAAACCCTTTTTTCTCAGTGTATAGAGGGAGCAAAGTTGTTCTTTTCTGTAATGAGCGGGTGGGAATGAGCGGGCGGAAAAGTGGCCCGCGGGCGAAAAATGCAATTTTGCGTCCTAGGGCTTGTTTTTCCGCCCGCTCAATTTTCCGCCCGAGAGCGGAAAAGAACCACTTTGCGCCCGATATGCAGGCACAAAAAAGGTCATTTTTTGAGCAGGTACGCCAAAAAAGTTATTTGCCTGCCTTACATTCTGAAAAAAAGTATATTAAATAAATTTAGGGAGGTTTTATTTTTCCCTACATTACACTTTGGAACACGAAAAAATAGTTCTAAATGGTTTACTCGTTTAAACACATTACACCCGCTTTCACGGTCAGCTCAGAAGTTCTCTTTAGGCGAATCCCATCGTTTCATTTCAGTCTTTTAAATAGAACTTCTGACCTGATGAAAGTATAACGACTTTGGCCGAGTGGTTATAGTTTCAGACTTCTGCGTCAAAGGTTATGGGTTCGAATCCCTGCTTTAACGTTTGCAAACGTAACCTATCGCGAGTACGTGTGTCAACCGCAGATGTCGAAATATGGCAACATTGCATTGTCGTCTTCGACAGTCGGAGTCCCCACAGCTCCACTTTAGTGGAGAACGTAGAACACGACCGTGAAGTTGGATAAAGGCCAGCTTCGCGGTAGCCGAACGCTGAATTGTCGGTGCTTGTCATACGTTACACACTGGAGCTTCCCAAGCTCCACTATTTTCTCAATGTAGTAACACGCAGTAAGTTTGTGTATCTCTATGTTGTTAACAATTTGTTCGAAAATATTTTTATAAACAGATTATAGTAAACTATGTACTGTAATAATTTGTCCTAAACAATTTGTTATAAACAAAGTTGTAGATAGTTGAAATTCGAATTCCGTTTTATTTATTAGAAGTAACTTGAAAATATATTTTACTTCCGGCGCCCCTAGAATGTTTCCAAATTCGCAAAAAAAATCGGAAAAATATTTTTAGCTGATAATTTTGACAATAAACCGTGCCTCTAGTGATCTATCACCCACCCCATAACATGTATGCATAGAGAAAATACTTTGAATTTTTAGTAAAATGGATCACTAATTTGGTACTATACTTGCAGTTCGCTGAAAACGAATTTTATTACATTGTACGCAACGGTTTATTAAAAAGTAAGACTTTAGTAAGTAGTAAAGTGGTCACGAAAGCTTACTAAACCACTGCGCGTAAGACTGCGCACTCCGCAATTTTCGTGTCATATTCAGTTTATTAAAATCTGTTATTCTCTGTTACTAAATTTTAATCATTATTTCTCTCCGTTTCGCGGCGGCCTGAACTAATGTAACTTTAATACAATTATTAAATGTATATACAAGTGTTTTCGAACAAATTAGTTTAAATTTGAAGCGGAAATGATATGAGATAACAGTTCTCAACATTAATGTTAAATTTTACAAAATTCGGTATGCTTTATTATAAATTAACCATTTGCTACCTCACACGTGTATTTGCGCCCATTTAAAATATATTGACATCGTATATATTTTAAATAAGCGTGTTAACACGTCCGCAGTAGCGAAAGGGATAACGAATTTTTCATTTTTAACATTTACTAAAGAATAATAATATCAGAAGTAAAAATATGAAATATGATAATTGATAGTAATCAATATTGCTGTCAAATTTCACAAAATTCACTACGGGCCATTTTTTGTCAACATGACGGAATGTTTTATTTCGCATTTTTTCTAAAAAAAACCTTCATCTGAAGTAAAAATGAGTATAATAATTAACATTTGTCAATATTGCTGTAAAATTTCAAAACATTCAGTATGGTTAGAAAACTGAAAGTTGTTAACGACATTGCAGAAAAGGCAGTACTCTTGATTGAGAAATACAATAAGATCTTAACAAAAAATGAAGACCAAAAATAATACCTTCTTCAAGTCGTTACCTACACGGAGAGGACGCGACGGCAGTGGTTGCTGCGCACGGCGCTACTCATTACTGCGCGGAAAATACTCTGTGGCGTTTAGCGCATGCAAGAAATCATGCTTTCATTGCACTGTTTCAGTAGGTACAAAGCACAAAGTACAAGCGCCAGTAGTATGAAATCGAGCGTTCATAGCTCGTAGGTTCAAGCCAGAAGCGCACCGCCACTCTGCGTGATCTGATTGCAAAAATTTCATGCGCTGAGAGCATGAATCTCTTGCGATCAGAGTCGCAGAGATTCATGCTGGGGGTGCGGTGATCGCTTGAAAGACGCATGCGCTAAAAGCAACAGAGTTTTTTCCGTGTGTCATATGAAAAATTCACTTTTCGCAGCACTTAGTCGCGTCATGACACGACTGAGCCGCGCCATGGTGCGACTCAGACTCCGAAAAAAATTGTCGTAAAACTATATTAAAAAACTATAAATCACTAAACTACACTTACAAAATATATGAAATCAATTAAGAAGCAATTTTGTTTACAGATTTTCATTTTTAAGTGACAAATACCCTTTAATTACAAAACTACACTAACAAAATATTCTCCATTTTAACTGGGTACAGACAAGGATTCTAACTTAAATTTCAAATTTTATTTGATATGTTGTTTGGCTTTTAAAATTACGTTACATATGTAAAAAAATAGAAGAGGCAAAAGGACCCCAACTTTTTGCGCGGCAGTCAACTGTCGAGAAATTTTACC
>JABFPB010001690.1:0-23754 GCA_022817645.1 Ceratoteleas bidentatus | reverse complement strand
ATAAAATCCTCAAAAATCTTCAAAAAAATTTTTTTTCGCAAAATCTGACCGATAAATTCGTCGAAAAAGGTGTCTCAGAGCCGAATGTGCCGTCCATTCACGTTTTTGAACCCCCACCCGTCCGTTCATTCACAATCTCGGTCCGATCCGCGTCGATATCGGTGCCGCGACCTGCCAAGAAAAAGTCGCGCTGGCTCGGCGTGCGAATCAAAATAATCGCCATTTGTTATTGCCAAACAAGCGGCGTCGATCGTTTTGTTCATTCGCCGCGTTACGTAACGCGCGAAAAGCGGAACGCGAAGATTCTCACGATGTTCGCGGTTGCACGCGCGGATCTCCACCGGTCGACAATTTGTCCGTCCGAAATGGATAAACAAGTGTGACGCCTCGGGTTCGCGCGTTTTGCGTACTTTTGGCACGCGTCGTCACAGCTTTCCGAATAATTAAGCGCGGCCGCGTGTACGGCAGATCTGTTGAGCAATCGTGAAATATCGGGCGACACGTTTTTCGCGAATTTATTTCTCGTATATCACGGGATTGGTCACTTCAAGATGAGTAATGATTGTCAAGATGAGGAATGATGGATGGATTTTCGGATTTTTTTGTGACGTCATTGAGAATGAGAGACATTGGAAAATAGTTTTCATATGAATGATAAACGTTTTTGAGAGGGAAATTTTGAGAGGGTGTTGTGAGAATTTTGAGATATTTCCGAGAATAACTGAGACTTCTCAAGATAATTATTATACACAATTTGTTATGAACAATTGTTATAAACAATTGTTCATAACAAATATTGTAAGCAATTTGTTTGTAAACAATACTTCATAATTTGTAAATAACAATTACTTATAAACAATACTTCTAAACAATTTGTTTATAACAATTGTTTATAAAAATTTGTTATAAACAATTTATTTATAACAATTAGTTATAAACAATTTCTTCATAACAAATTGTTATAAACAATTTATTCATAATAATTGTTCATAACAATTTGTTATAAGCAATTGTTATATACAATTTGTTGTGAACAATTGCTATTCACAATTTATTGTGAACAATTGTTATATAGTACATTACTCACGAGTAAAAATCTAGGGTTTATGTTGGTAGTCCGAAGGACTGCCAACATAATATCTAGATTTTTACGCGTGAAGTATAATATTTTCCCTTCCGAGACAAGAAAATATGTTGGTAGTCCGAAGGGCTACCAACATGTTTTCTTGTCAAGGGAGGGAAAACAATTTCTTGTAAATAATTTGATTTTAACAATTTGTTGTAAACAATTTGATTTAAACAATTCGTTGTAAACAATTTGTTATAAAAACGAGTTGTAAATAATTTGTTATAATCAATTGTTATAAATAATTTGTTACAAACAGTTGTTATAAACAACATGCTATAAACAACGTGTTGTACACAATTTGTTATATACAATTGTTTTAAACAATGTGTAATAAACAATGTGTTACAAACAAATTCATATAAAGAAAGTTGTAAAAACTTTGTTATAAACAATTGTTATAAACACTACAATGGAATGGACATTCTACAAAATAATCTACAAAAACCTATGAAAAAGTACATTGATTTATTATTTATGTTCAAATGTACTAATATAAACATTCTATATAGATGTTCACCTAATAAAAGGGCCAACTTACTCGTCATAGAAAATCACGGTGATTCGGATTACATTTTATATGAAATTTCATATATGTGTTGTTTCGGTTGCTTTTTACACAGTATTTCGCGATCAAAATTTTCTATCACGAAAGTGTATGTTTCTTTTACCAAGGATTACTTTTGAAATCGAATATCAGTTCTCTATTTAATAAGAACAAAATATTTAAATGATTAAACAAATGTTTAAACAAAATATATCTTTCAAAATATTTGTAAACAAAACTGAACGCAACAACTAATTGTCACTCCAAAATAATGACAGAGGAACCTCGCACGATCTCAAATGTTTTCCCGAAGAAATTCGATTCCCAACTAAATGAGAATTTCAACTACTCGTCATCTGATACATTCCGACATTATATCACAACAAGTTGGAAATGAGTGTCAAAAATAATAGATCCCTAATTACACAACTGTAAGGCGAGTATGAATTCATCTTAACTGAACTTGTGAAATTTGTTTCACAACGTTACGTCAAAGATGATTTAATTATACTCCCAAATCGGAGTTTCAAGATGTGTGCCCACAGTTGCACATCGACGCTCGATAAAAATAAGAAAAAACGGTGTGCAACGTTCGAAAATTCGTTCACTCGTTGTATAAGCTGTCTTGAAAATTCGCCTAATTGTTGTGCAATGTCAGTTTGACTAAAAAGCCACTTGAATATTAATGAGGGTCGGTCGCTGTCACCTCGTTAGTCAATTACAACCCTTACGATATCATCTGCAAGTAACATCGCTTTCACCGTTCATTGATTAATAATGATCAATAAAGCTCTTGACTCCGGGCTGGGTTATTCATAAAACGCTGCATTATCAAGCAACGATAACTTCAGAGGCAATAATAGCCGACAAATGGATGACATTCTACCATTTGTCGCTTTTAAAAGTCAAAAAACGATCCACAATTTCTTTTCTTACAAATATAACTGATAAGAATTTATGTTCCATTTTTTTATTTGTAGAGACCATCCCTTTGTTGCGGGATGGTCTCTACAGTGGGAAAAATAGATTGTGGGAACATTTCCCACAATCTATTTTTAAAATCTTTTTAGAAAATAAGAAATAAATTTTTTAAAAATTCGTATCAGACTTCAAAGTTATTGGAGTCTCAATGACCTCCTAGAAGAGTTTAACCCCCCCTCCTTCACCTTTTGTTTTCTAAACAAACAAAACTACTCTTGCACCAGAAAGTACAGTTTTAGGCACGAAATCACCCCTAATGACCTTTATACCCCCACCCCTTCACCATTCTAAAAACACACACCAAAAAGTAAGAACTACCCCAACCAAAAAACATCCCCCTAACCCCCCTCCCCCGCAAAACACCCCCTCGACGCGTCGTCACTAACTCGTCGTCAGGGGGCCACCCCGTTCGCTCGGGGTGCAGGCGCAATACGAGCTTCCGCGACGCCATTTTGCGGGCGCAAGCGCCGATCAATCGAGCCCGTCGCGGCGAATGGCAGAAGACACTCGTTTTTCCGGACGACTCATCGCCGACGACTCGTGACCAGAAGGACTCCTAGGAGAACCAGTGGCAACCCACACCCGTGACCCTGAGCCCGACCCGACAGCGGTGAGTTTGCGACCGAACCCGGGTCCACCTGGGGCCAACCGCCGGAGGCGCGTCCATCCACAAGAAAATGCCGGCTCGACCAGACTCGGCATATTGATTTCCCGGTCTGTCACTGTGAGGCTCCGGAGTCCTCAAAACAGAGTTTCCGGGTCCCAGGTGGAGGTTTTATCTGGGGGGAGGGGGCTGGGGCACCGAGAGTGGTCTCCCCCTCCGATCTTTGGGGAGACCCCCAACCCCGGGGCAGAGGAACCTTCGAAAATGGAGTTTTTTGGGAGCTTGGGTTGGGGGGAGGGTCTACTGAAGGGAGGGCCAATTGAAGGGAACGGGGACAGGGTTCCAAGGTTGGGAAGAGGTCCCCCGAGTCCTTTAGGGGGTGGGGTGGGTCGAGGAAACCCCTGGGGCAAAAAAGTACTCAGAAAATCGAGGATTTTAGGGGACACCGGGTCGGGGAGCCATTCGGGGGAGGGGGCTCCAAAGTTGAAGGGGGATCCCTCGGTTACTTTACCGTGGGGTGAGATGGGTTTGGGGGATTCGGGGGGTCACAGGAAATCCCTTTCGAATTGTCTCTTGGGTCGCTTGAGGAGCAGCCTTTTCCGCTTGGGGATCCGAGTTCAAGTAGAGGGATCGGGGCTTGCGGGTATCCCCTGGGGGATTTTGTACCCCCTCCTCACCGTCGGCACCCTTTCCTCACTCCGGAAAGCCTTTTCGATCTTTTTTACCGCAGCTTTTTGTCGATAACTTCGAGGGCTGACGTGTTCTGGCTCGCCCGACGCGGGGCGACCTCTTCTGGGGAGTCCGCGAGTTTCGCGGGGCTATCCAGGTCATTCGCTTCCTGCGGACCACGGGGGCAACGATCCCCAGAAGCTTATCTTTTTGGGCCAACGTTCTGAAGTTTCGGTCGATCCCATTTTGAACAACTCCCCCACCCACTCGTCGAAATACTACGACGTTACCTCCCCCAATCTGCCTTCCCAACCTTTGTTTCTGACTCCCTGCCCTCACCCCCACCCCAACCCCAATACCTCAAAACCTTTACAAATAACCCCAAGCCCCGTCTGACCAAATACGTTCCTTTTCACTGAAAAAAATGTCCAACGGCCTTTCGCAAGGGGAGAGGGAGGTTTCGTCGCCGGGGGTGAGTGCCCCAATCTACCTGCGATGTAAAATTTTACATCGCCCCCCTCCCCCCTCTCCATCCCTCGTAACCATTGCGGCCGCGATGAAAAACCGTCAATCGATCGGGGTAAGGTGGCTGAAGTCCGTGTGCCGCCAGCCGTTATTAGATCCTCGCTCCGCGGAGCGGAAAGTGTAATACTAGCGCGTCGATGTCGCGCGGCATTCGCATCCCGCGTAGCCTTTGTGCCGGCGCGACTTTCCGATCGATTTCGCGTACCTCGCGACGAAGTTTTCGGCGCCGGCTGCACTAGAAAAAGTAGTGTCTAATATTTAGACGTTTAGACGTATTTGGTGTCTATTTATGGAAAAGATGTCTAATTCCTAGACACTTTTGGTGTCTATTACACCAAAAGTGTCTAAAATTAGACACTTGTTTTTCCAGTGTGGCCGTGACAAAAAATGCTTGCTCCACACCGAGGGTCATTCGAGGGGATGGGGGTGGAAGGATGCGAAATTTCGCTAGACGAAAAAAAAGTCGAACTTTCGATTCGTTACGTCACTGCTATATCCGACTATAGAGCTCGGTCGGAATTCCAATAATAACACTGTGAACTGCGAAGTTGCGGCTAACTTTGAGTTTCGTTAAATTGATACTTGCGGTATCAATTATGTGGGTTTTAATTGAATCGTTGGATCGGGCCCAATGCCGATCAGTGACGTGAAAATGAATCGAGATTCGTTGAATGTTTCTATCCTGGCGTGACGTAGTCTTTCGTGTGTTTGTGTATAAATAATTCGTTTATTGCCGAGTAAAATGAAGAGCCGATTGTATGTTATGTAAGCGAGTCGCATGGAAGTGATGGTGGGGTATAAATAGCAGGAGCGCGTCGTTCTTTCCTTCTTGGGATTATTGAATTATTTAATAAGCCGATTGCCAATTTTTACGGGTGAAAGGATGGGTTAAAGGTAGGGGATCTGGCGTGATTAGGGGAACACTGGGGGATGTTTCGAGATGTTTAGCGACGTGATTTGTGGGATTGTTAATTTGACAGCGGGTTGAAAGGAGGATCGACGATTGATTGGGGAATAAATAGCTGTTCGGCGCGGCGTTCTTAGACGATAGGGATCTGGGGAAAATGGGTGTAATCAATACGTCGTTTATTACATAAAACGCTTAGCTGATGTGGTCTTTTGAGATAAGATCAGACAAATCATCCGATTGTTGGTACTCAGGCTCTATTTTCTTTTTTAACTAAAATATCTACAGCTGAATTAAATACAAATTATTTGAACAAATAAAACAGTCTGTAAAACTTAAGACGACACTCTGAATCGTATACCATAAATTCACATTAGATTGTTCTAAAAAAGCTACCACAGGATCTTAATCAAATCTTTCTGAGGTAGCTCAGGAAGATTTGGAAAAGGATCTTATTCAGATCTTCCCTCACCAGAAGATTTGGAAAAGAATCTTAATCAGATCTTCCCCTACCTGAATATTTGGAAAAGGGTCTGAATGCGATCTTTTTATCATTATTTCATCAAGATCTGGTATTATAAGTGACCAGAATACCTTGAAAGGCAAAGGGAATTAGGTCTTCTAACGTTACTCATCTCAGTTTCTGTCGCAGTTTTATCTCAACAAGGAATCAGATCTTCCTTATTCCATCCAGACCCAATCCAAATCTGATTTAGATAATATCCCCTGAAAATGCTTTCTAACAAGATCTGCATCAGATCCTGCCATTCTACCTCCTTCTCTCCCAGATTTGCTTTAGATCATCCAAGACTTAAGCCAAAGGAAACCAACCAAACTAAACTAACGAAAGTAATAAAACTAACAAAACTAACGAAATTAACAAAATTAAGAAAACTAACGAAACTGACAAAACTAACAAAACTAACAAGATCCCCATTTTCCAGGCACCATGGGTAAAGAGAAGATCCACATCAACATCGTGGTGATCGGCCACGTGGACTCTGGCAAGTCCACGACCACCGGTCACCTGATCTACAAGTGCGGGGGGATCGACAAGCGCACAATCGAGAAGTTCGAGAAGGAGGCGCAGGAGATGGGCAAGGGCTCGTTCAAGTACGCCTGGGTCCTCGACAAGCTCAAGGCCGAGCGTGAGCGCGGCATCACCATCGACATAGCCCTCTGGAAGTTCGAGACCGCCAAGTACTACGTCACCATCATCGACGCCCCCGGGCACCGGGACTTCATCAAGAATATGATCACCGGCACCAGCCAGGCTGACTGCGCCGTGCTGATCGTCGCAGCGGGAATCGGGGAATTCGAGGCCGGCATCTCCAGGAACGGCCAGACCAGGGAGCACGCCCTGTTGGCATTCACCCTCGGGGTCAAGCAGCTCATCGTCGGGGTCAACAAAATGGATATGACCGACCCGCCCTACTCCGAGGTCCGCTTCGAGGAGATCAAGAAGGAGGTGTCGATCTACATCAAGAAGATCGGCTACAACACTGCGAGTGTGCCATTCGTCCCCATCTCGGGATGGCACGGAGACAACATGCTGGAGCCATCGCCCAAGACCTCCTGGTACAAGGGCTGGAAGGTGGAGCGTAAGGACGGAAACGCTGACGGGAAGACCCTGATCGAGGCTCTGGATGCGATCCTGCCGCCTTCCAGGCCTACCGATCGACCGCTGAGACTGCCTCTGCAGGATGTCTACAAGATCGGGGGGATCGGGACGGTGCCGGTGGGTCGCGTGGAGACAGGGATTCTCAAGCCAGGGATGCTGGTGACTTTCGCTCCCACGGCCCTGACGACCGAGGTCAAGTCGGTGGAGATGCACCACGAGGCTCTGACGGAGGCTCTGCCGGGGGACAATGTCGGGTTCAATGTGAAGAACATTTCGGTGAAGGAGCTACGACGAGGGTACGTGGCTGGGGACTCGAAGAACCAGCCACCGAAGGGGGCAGCGGACTTCACGGCACAGGTGATCGTCCTTAACCACCCGGGGCAGATCAGTAATGGGTACACACCGGTTCTGGATTGCCACACGGCGCACATTGCGTGCAAGTTCGCGGAGATCAAGGAGAAGTGCGACCGGAGGACCGGCAAGACAACGGAGGAGAACCCGAAGGGGATTAAGAGCGGGGACGCGGCGATCGTGCAGCTGCAGCCGACCAAACCGATGTGCGTCGAGTCGTTCCAGGAGTTCCCGCCACTGGGACGGTTCGCGGTCCGCGACATGCGCCAGACGGTCGCTGTTGGGGTCATTAAGGTAGGGGTCAAAGGGAGTAGATTTACTAGACCTAAGGTGGTAATTTGGGAGATTTGGAGGCAGATTCTGGGGTCGTCTTTGAGAGGGAATGTCAAGAGAGTCCGATTTTGGAGACTTGGAGAGAAAAGTTACCTAATAAAAAGAACTGGTTTGGAACAATATCTGGAATTTGATTCTGGAAACCATTATGTAACCAATGGTTCAGTATCATGGATTTCATTATTCATGGATCCCATCTAGGAATCCCAATTATGGAACCTACCTAGGAACATTGGTTGGATACTTGAACCAAGCTTGGTCCCATACTGGTTTCCAAGGTATAATTCCATTTAAGTTTCCAAGTCAGTTCTTTCGTCATAGTTGAGTATGACGAAAGTATGTGTGCATCAGATCTGATAATTCTGATGTGGAACATTTGGAGGATCTGTGGGAATTGCTTGGAGTCAAAATTTAGAAATTCTGACTTGGAGAAAATTTAAGGGTCTGCATCAGATCTGATGATTCTGATATTAAATATTTGGAGGATCTGTGACAGATCCTGGGGACAAACATTTCGGGATCTGAATCAAATCTGATGATTCTGATATGGAACTTGGAGGTTCTGTGGCAAATCCTGGAATCGTTTGATGTGAGATTTTGGGGATCTGAATCAGATCTGAGGATTTTGATACTTTGGATCCTTTACAGATGATAAAATGTGAATATTGGCAGCTAGAGGATATGTTTAGAACAATTACACATTGACAAGGAAAACTTGGAGGATTTGCATCAGATCTTTACATGTCGAGTTAATGAGAAACAGTTTAGAATTCAAGAGAATCAGAATCAGATCTTTGGAAGTTAACAATTCTAAGTACGATGGAATGAAAAACTGATGAATCAGATCTTAAAATAATACATCTGGACTTTTATTGACGATGAAAGATTTGATTCAAATCAATCACTGAATGGGAACAAATTACTCCTTAAATTAAATTACTACATCCTCATTAACGTAATTTGCCGCGAAAATTGAATCATCTGTCTTCCTTTGCCAAAAATCGCTTCCAACTCACCGCACATATTTTATCCTCAAACTTTTCCCTCGACTCTTAACAATGACAAAATCAAGCTCCCGAAATCCAACGCTACCGAAACTCCGACTTTACAGCGTACCCCGACGTAACAAATTCAACAACTCCGTCGTATCCGTAACCATATTTTCCCGAAACTAATTTTAATTCCATCCGCCCAACAACTTCCTTTTCGACTTAATTACACAAACAAGTCTAATGTACGTCAACGTCAGACTAATGAACGTTTTTGGCAGATTTTGGTGTCTTAATTAATGCTCGAAATTTCGCTGCACAAACTTGTTTCATTTTCTGCAGACACTAAAACGAATCGTTTTATCTCAAATATTAGCATTAAAAGCATTTTTTATTATAAAAATATCTAAATAGAATGGAAGGAAGATGAAATTTTTTTTATTTAATTAAAAAAATTCATGTGGTACGATTGACGATTTTTTGTTTTGAAATTTGAACTGCGTCAAAGAAAAATGTTTCGTGCAACGCGACACCTCGAAATGTCAATCGGCCAAGACTTCATTCATGTTTATAAATATACATGCGGCATCGGTTGGAAATCATCCAAAAGGGGCAATCGAATCCTGGGTACCGATTATTAATTTCAGCCGGGCGAAATCTCGACCTGGCCAATGCATTTTCGATTTTGGACCGATCGATTTTTCATCTTGGATTCGGGTCATTACGAATGTTGGGTTTGGTCAGATAAAAATTTCAAAATAAATAAATGTAGTCGCTTTAATCAAAACTCAATCAATGCAATATGCAAAGTATCATTCCTAGCAATAACTCCTACTAATAATTTTTATTTTAATAATTCAACATGAAAAAGTTCGACCTGAGTATAAATTGTGATGCATATAAAGTTTCGATCAGAGTTATTGGATTTTAAAGTTTTCAAATTGGATTAGGACTTGTAATTGAAAGTGTATTAGAGTTAAATCTTATTTCGCGGAATTACTTGTACTGGATAACAGAATCGAAGTAAGAGGATCGAAATAAAAAAGTAATTTTCCGAAGTCACACGTGAGATAGTGGGATTTAATCTAGACGAAGTTTTTCGGCAAAGGCATACATAATTCAGCCAGTTTTCCTCGAGAAGTCATTAAGGGATATTGATTTTTCGTTGATCTATTAAATCGTAAATGGACGACTGTAATCGCGTATCGAAATTTCAGTTGCAAGTAGTTGTTAGAAACGTAGTTCGCCAACTATCGTTGCCTTGAGATATCATTGGGTCATTTTTAGAGATAATGGAATTTATGAGCGAATTGGGCAAGAGATTTGTGAAGAGATATGTTAGGAACAGTATAACATTTTTATGTTCTCCAGAGAAGGGTGGATAGAAGTGCAAAAAGCCCGAGAGAAATGAAACATGGAAAGTCTTGGAATTGCGTTTTTGAAGTTACAGATTGTCTTCGGATTTCAGTTGCAGCATTCGAGATCCGATTTCAATTTTGATGAATCCAAATGGATCGAATGTGGGATTTTTTAAATCAATGCTCTTCATCACATTTTCACAAACCCACAAGATCTCTATCAGATTTATTATTTTATCAAAAATGCATCTGCTTTAAAATCTGCGTCACATCTTCTTACTTGGAACCATTTATCCTAATATAAGATTTGAGCCAGATCTGAATGAAACTACATCTTTTATTGGGAAGACAATGAAATAATGACTTTCATTGTCTTCCCAACTACATCCCTTTAAGGATCTGCTTCAGATCCTAACCCATTACAGCATGTATCCCAAAAGCACGGGAATATCTGCATCAGATCCCACCAAATTCGATTCAAAATGTTTAGTTAACATTTACCAACTAACCGTTCCATGATCTGCATCAAATCTTCCAAGAACTGTAACCTTCCATAAAATTAAACCAGATCTGAATCCAACCCCCCAGGATCTGCATCAGATCCCAATCCATTGCAACATATACCCCAAAACTGTAGGATTTGACGCAGATCTTGGGATCTGATGCAGATCCTGGGGGATTGGGTTGTAATCTTGGTCAGATGTTATGGTAGGATAAATGATTCCAAGATCTGAGGCAGATCTCATGCAGATCTTGGAAGATCTGATGCAGATCTTGGAAGATCCTGGGGGAACCTATATATATGGTAGGGATCCTTAAGATCTTCAAGAGCTGTTCAGATCCCACCTCCCTCGACTCTACATCCCCAATTAACCCTCTTCCATCTCTGTTTCAGAGCGTCAACTTTAAAGACACCCAGGGCAAGGTCACAAAGGCTGCTGAGAAGGCCCAGAAGAAAAAGTAACCATCAAGCTTTCTCGGAAGCTCTCCGCGCGGCCGCCCCGAGGCACCGACCGCCCGCGGCCGTAGCGCCGCCCCATATTATAACAATAACCATACTAACCACAATAATAACCATAATCATACGAGCAACGCGTTTAATGACGAGGCCGACAAGCAGTTCGGCCTGCATTTGCCCCCGTTACATTACCCGGTAGTGTTGAACCCGCGCATCTACCCAAACCTGCACATTCAGTTCACCCACGCCCCCCGCACCCCCCACATATGCTAGGGGACGGGGCTCGCCGCCCGAGCCGCGCACCGATCGCTTCTTAAGACTTGGTTCCCGGAAAGACACGGCGCGCCACCTGGCGCACGGTTTCGCGGTCGAGAGCCGCGACGTCACTCGTTAAACCGATGTCTACGGTAGTTAGGTTTTTCAATTCTATACGACGTAAGATCGACTTTTTCACGGGCGTTGGGACGGGTCGGTTGATTTCGGTTATGAAGTTAGGTTGGGTTCGGTCTGGGTCGAGCGTTGAGGGTCTCGGCCAGCTCGAGGCCCCGAACCCTTCCCCCATAGACTCGATCTATAATTCTGTTGATCCTGTACTAGTATTATGTTGATAATAAAGTGGGAATCTTTGAATTGCACCGAGACGGAGTACTTTCATTCACCTGTCCTTCCTTTTGTTTAAGTTTAAGAACCCGGTTAAAAAATTCCATTAGAAACCATTAGATTCGTAAAATACAATGTCAAAAACCGCATTAGGACTTACTTTCACATGGAGCTACATATACAAATAAAATGAATATGCAATTCCATATGGGCCCCAAAAGTTGTATACAATGTGTGAACAAAAATGTCAAGCCCGAATAGATGCAAATAGGACTTGCTCTAATAGGATTTTTAACCGGGAAGATTAAAAATTTGTTATAAAGGAGTGGACTGGTCTTTATATGACTATTGACATGTAGCAAAACAATAATATCACGAATCAATCTAATGGCATTGCTTTGAATATAAATACAATGTGTAATTTTATTTCCAAATCTAACGCCACAATAACATTTCTGTTTTTGTTATTGTGGAATTGAATTTGGTAATAAATCGGTTCAATCGTTTTAGTACTCGGTCTGAATTTGTCAGGTTTATTGGAAGTTCTGAGATTCTTATATCACATTCTTTCAAATAGAAAAATAAAATGTTATAAGAGAAGGTACTGGTCTTTATATGATCATTGACATATATCAAAACAATAACATCGCAAATCAATCTAATGGCTTTTTGGGGGGTAAATTTTTTTAGTTTAGGAGTCAAATAAGTCTTTTGTTTTTGGGACTGAGAAATTAGTACCTACAGTGTTGGTTTTAGGGATAGGACGATACTTCCCTACATACGAAGATGGATAAGAGGATGGAAGATATGAAAAAAATTTAAAAATGTTTTTAGGGCAAATTTCTTTTGAGTTTAGGAGTTGAAGTGGTTTTTCATGAGCTTATGGGATTAAGAAATGAGTACTTGTAAGTTGTTCTTTCTTTAGTTTTAGGGATAGGAAGATAGTTTCCTGGATATGGAGATGGATAAGAGAGTGGAAGATAGGGTTTTGGGGTAAACTTTTTTTGAGTTTAGGAGGAAAAGGGGTCTTCTGTTCGAGGGATTAAGAAATGAGTACAACTTTTATATTTTGGATCAAGGAAATTTACATTCTCTCATGTCGAAATGTGAGTTTATCCTTTTTTAGTTTGGAAGCTGAGTTGGACATCCTTGCTCTGGAGTTCCAAGATGGATCCGAACGATTTCGACGAAACTTTGACCACAGATCGGCCTTTTCACGGGCATCATTTATAACTGTGTTTATAAATTAACTTATAAATTACATTATTCTTCTTCTATTTTTTTTTTTTTTGCTTTCAGTTCAGAAACGAGCCATAGATTTGACGGTTTAAACTTTTTTGGATTAGGATTTGAAGGTGTTAAAGTTGGTCTTCATTAATTATTTTAGGCTTTGAAGACATCGATTAAATGTTCGTAAGATGGCATAATAAAGCTGACATTTTAAATTTAAAGTACTCCCAGAAGACTCAAAAAGGTTGAAAAATTTTTTAATACTTTTATGATTTTCAAAGTATGAAAGTTATAAAAATATATCATTTTTACATTTTTAATTTAAGTTCTCTTACCGAATATTTTAGTTAGGAACTAAGTTGATTCAGTTTTGAATTTAATTATCTTTATAATTTTTTTAGGCTCAGGAGGTATCATTTCAATATTTATCCTTAAAATACGCTATCCTTTATATAATTTCAACTGTACAAGTTTCAGGATTAAAGTTTTGGTTTTTTCGATATAACTTCGAAATCGTCTGAGAAATATACAAATCCGTACAGTAAATATAATTTATTCTCGCATACAATATTCAAAGTTTACATTTAGACGTGTTATGTACAAATACTTAAGAGTTACGATTGTAGAAGATTTCAGTGTAATGCAGGTCTCGGTCAGTCTTTGGCTGCTGAGGCCGCCGCTAAGGTTCGGAGCAACGTGACCCTGCGTCACACGTGACCTTAGCTTCAACGCCATCTTTCGCGCCGCTTTCAGTACAAAAAGACGCTCGTTCAGTTATTCTCATCCCTTTCCCCTTCACAACAATCCATTCAAGTCCTTCCATCCATCCAATCCCCCGAAAGAATCTAAGCTGTTTTATCAGTTTTTCAAAATTATAATTTTGTCAATTTTGTACAAATTTTAATTTTGTCAGTTTTATGAAATTGACAGGTTTATCAATTTGATAAAATTTTTCATTTTATGAATTCGATAAAATTATCATTTTATCAATTTAATAAATTTTTTTCATTTTATCAATTTGATACAATTTTTCATTTTATCAACTTGATAAATTTTGTCATTTTATCAATTTGATAAAATATTTTTTAGCATTCTGACAAAATACTTTTTCAGTTTGATAAAATAATTTTTATCATTTTGATAAAATTGATAATTTTATCGGTTTAATCAAATTTATAATTTTATCAATTTGATGATTTTACCAATTTGATCAATTTTATAAAATATCAAATTTTTATCAAATGTATCAATTTGATAAAATTTTCAATTTGATTAAATGTATCTTTTTATCAATGTGATAAAAAATGTCATTCTATGACATTTATATGTCAATGTGATAAGATTTGCCTATTTTTAATTTGCTAAAATATTTATCATTTTCATAAAATAATTGTTATCATTTTTACAAAATTATACAATTGATAAAATTGATAATTTTGCCAATTTAATCAAATTGATAATTTTATCATTTTGATAAAATCTGTCAATTTATCGATTTGATAAAAATTTGGAATATTATCAATGTGATAAAAATAGTAATTTTATCAATGTGATAAAATTTGCCATTTTATCAATTTGAAAAAATCATTTTGACAATATATTTTTATCATTTTGATAAAATTACGCAATTGATAAAATTGATAATTTTGCCAATTTTATAAAATCGATTATTTTATCAATTATCAGTTTCCTCGCTTGCGATCGGTACGTTCCTATTCTGTTCTTTATACAATGTAACTTTGAGTATCACGACCTGCGGTAACAAGTTAGGTATGAAACAAGTGGACTTGAGTTTGGGCGAACGAGTAAATGCTTGATTTCAGCCCACATTTTAATTTTTCGCGCGCAAAACGTGGTCCGCTGAACGTAGCCTCCGTCGCGGTTTTGGCGGTTTCGCGAAACGTGCATCGCATCGAAAGGGACCTTAAATACTGGAACTCTTGTTGGACTTGTGCAAAGCACCGACGAATCGATGCGATTTGCATGGCTCAGAAAGTTTTTTCTATAAAAAAACTTCGTTTTTGATTTTTGGACCCGGCAAAGAACTTTTCGTGTGCTGCTGAACGGAATACATTAATTAAATATTTGTTTCCTTTATGAGTGTTTTGGATAAATTTGAAATGTTGGCAATTTCAGGAATTTTTCAGTCGAATCTATCGCTTTCCCAACCAAATCTCAGCCGAATGAAAACGAGTGTCCGCTCGAAGAGTGCCACATTTTTTAGAATTTTGGTCACAATTTTGTCCAGTTTTGGTAGTCTACATTTTTATTTAAATACAGTGGTTTCGTTACGAAAAGTATAAAATAAGTATAAAAATATTCACAAGAACAATATCACAAATTGTTAAGTCTCAACAAATCCTTTATGTGACTTCGTGAGAGATCTTACAACATCGTTGAGACTTATATGAGTTTTTCTGAGAGCTGATAAAACTTCGTGTACGATCTCTTGAGATATCTCAGGGGAAACTAGTTTCAAACAAGATCTTATGAGACCTCTCGGATAAAATTCCATAAAATGCTTTTGAGAGTATCTGAAGTTTAAAAAGACCCAAATCAATCATTCTGAGATCACATGGGGTTGAAACGATCTCAAATAATCTGAGATCATCTGATATCTTGAAACCTCATATAAAACACCTTAAACTCGGTACTACATAAAATGCTTTCTGAGACCTCAAAAGGCTTACATGAGGTGTTCTGAGACCTGACAAAATAACAGAAAAACCTTTACACGAACTTCTGAAAAGTCTTATACCCAGAATTGTTCTCTAACTCGTTTCGTTTTTCTTACAGTCACGCAAATATAATGAAATTACTTTTTAGTTAGTAATGAGTAACGATTTAAACGAAAATGTTACTTTTTCAAGCATTGGAAAGTCAATATTATCTTCTGAGACTTAATAAAACGACAAACATTTCTGAGAAACTGAAAGTCTCATAAAAAGTCTCAAAAAATCTTGCACTTCTGAGATCCGATAAAATAACATTAAACCCATTATCAGACCGAAGAAGACCTCACATAAGATCTTCTAAGACCTTCTAAGATCTCTGAGAACCGACGAAATAACATAAAAGCTTTCTAAGGAATTTCAACCCTGATTCGAGATCTGAAACCCGATAAAGCCACATAATCGCTCTCATGAGACCCTCAGAAGCCCCGCACAAGATCTTCTGAGACCTCCTGAGATGTCTGAGACCCAACAAGTTTTTTCAGGCCTTCAAACCCTCACTAAAGATTTTTTCAGACCCGGTAAACCCTCGAAACTCTTACGAGACCCTCAGAATCTTCAAACAAAACCTTCTGAGACCTTCTGAACACTCTGAGACAAAATCTTTCTGAGACCTTGAAACCCCTTAAAGATCTTCTGAGACGCGATAAATCATAAATCTTTTGACTCTCAGAAGATCTCAGAAGCCTCATGCAAGGTCTTCTCAGACCTTCTGAGACCTGAAAACGTCACATATAATCCCATATGGGACCCTCAGAAACTCTCAGAAGGCCTCAGAAGCCCATACAAGGTCTTCTGAGACCTTCTGAGACCCGATAAACTCACATAAAAGTCCGTATGGGACCCTCAGAGAGTCCCATACGGACTCGGAAGGTCTCAGAAGTCTCATGCAAGGTCTTCTGAGACATTCTGAGACCCGATGATCCCATATAAAAGCCTTCAGAGACTCTCAGAAGGTCTCAGAAGCCCCATATAAGATCTTCTGAGACCCGAAAAAAATGCCTACCGCCAAAACTGCGCGCTCTCTTCGCAGAAGACACTCGTTTTCGACGCCCCGGACCGCCACCAACTATTGGTGGTGGATCGGGCTCTGGTTCGACCAGAGCGGCTGCGCCGGGTGACTGAAGTTAACGGATATGGTGACCGGGTGGAGGACCGCGTCCGGTCCGGTGTCCGGGACGAACGAGAAGTGCGGCCGGAGCAGCGACGCCTCGACGGTGAGCGGCACGTAGAACGCGCCGGCGTCGTGGAGCGCGAAAATCGGCACCCCGTGGGGCTTGTCCGGGTTGTGCGCGACCGGCGAGCCCGAGGACTTGATCCGCTCGGCCGAGAAGCGCTGCTTGATCGAGCTCTTGAACTTGTAGTTGGGCGGCCTGCTGGCGACCGGGGCCAGGTGCGAGAGGCCGCTGTGGTTGCTGTGGTTCGAATCGTCGCTGGCGAGCGCGGGGGGCGCCACCGGCGCGACCGGACGCTCGGGCTCGCCAAACGAGCTCACGCCGGAACTCGAGCCGCGGTCCGACTGGTTCGCCGCGGAGCACATACCGGGGATGCTTGAGTGCGAGAACGACGAGCCGCTGAGAGTCGGGATCTCGGGGTGGGGGAAGCCGAGACGATCACCTGTGGACGAGCCGAAAATTAGAGACCGTCGGAGGGTGGAGGGAGATGAAAGGGGGGGGCAGTTTTGAGCCTTAGAGGTCTTAGAAGGGTCTGTGTGAGGATTTTTTGAGATGAGAAGGTCTCGAGATTTTGTTTTGGGAGATAAATGATAATGTTAGACAGTTTTGAGAGTCTCAGAGGTCTCAAAAGGGTCCATGTGAGGATTTTGTTGAGACGAGAAGGTCTCGAGATTTTATTTTGGGAGATGAATAATAATGTTAGACAGTTTTGAGAATCTCAGAAGTCTCAGAATGGTCTGTGTGAGGATTTTGTTAGATGAAATGGTCTCGAAACGTGATTTTGGGGAGAGGAATGAGAGAGTTAGGCAGTTTTGAAGGTCCCGGAGTGCTCAGAATGATCCGTGTGAGGATTTTAGTCAGTTTTAAGGGTCTCAGAGGTCTGAGAATGGTCTATGTGATGATTTTTTTGAGATGAGATGGTCTCGAGACTTAATTTTGTGGAGATAAATGAGAATGTTAGACAGTCTTGAGAGTCTGAGAGGTCTCAGAATGGTCTGTGTGAGGATTATTTTTAGATTAATTGGTCTCGAAATGTGATTTGGGAAGAGGAAAGAGAGAGTTAGGCAGTTTTGAGAGTTTTAGAGGTCACAGAATGGTCGTGTGAGGATTATAGGTAGTTTTTAGGATCTCAAAGTTCTGAGATCTCATAAATGATTTGATATGCTTCGACTTACTGGTAGAAACAATTTTATCGCAGTGCTGTTGTAAATGACTAATGAGTTGAACGCACAACGAGTCTCTGGCGAAAAAGCCTTCGACCTCGATGAGGAAGTGGATGGTTTCACTCAAACACTCCTGGAAACCGAGCCTATAGTGCTCGGCGGCAGACGGGGTTGTGGGCGAGTGAGACATACTGTCTATGCTGTCTTCTGGATGGCTATGAACTGTCGTTACACCGGGCAGTTTCGTTTCTACGAAATTTCAAATTCAAATTATAAACTTGCAACAAATTTTTGGATACATTAAAAGTCTGTTTTAAAAATATAACTGTTATTAAAATTTCAACAAATCCAAAAAAAACTAAAACACTAAATAAATTGAAACAAAAATTTTTTATTGAATAAATGAAAAATAATATTATAAATAATAATTATTTTAAATAATTTAAAAAATTAAAAAAGTGAAAGCAAATGTAAAGTTTTTTTTAATGAAAAAAAAGAAATGACAATAAAAATGTAATGTTTATCTTTCGATTTTAAAAATGTGTGTAAAATAAATATACGACTAACAATTTTACCTTGCAAATGCTTCATATGTCGAATGGCCATTTCGATGATTTCAGTTTTTTCGACTCTTCCCCGACCCTTTTTCAAATACTCCGTCGGGATCAGTCGACTGAGATCTGCTAGGCAGTTATTCATTCTATCTCGCCTCCTTTTTTCGATGATCCTATGGGACATGGGGTCTTGCTGAAATTTAAGATAAACTTAATTAAAAAATTACTTAAATTAAAAAACTTAATTAAAAAAATTAACATTAAAACTGAAAAAATGAATTTAATTATTTTCAGCCAGGCCTATTAAGCAATATAAAAAATGCATTGTATATAAATTTAAAAGATACAAAATTTTTTCTTTAAACAAATTTTTTTCTTTATACAAATTTTTTCATTAGAAAAATTGTTTTCTTTATAAAAATTTGTTCATTAACAACATTTGTTTCTTTATAAAAATGTGTTCATTAACAAAATTTTTTTCTTTATAAACATTTTTTATTAAAAAAATTGTTTTCTTTATAAACATGTTTTCATTAAAAAATTTGTTTTACTTAAAAAACAATGAACAAAACTTTTACTCCAACCACGTTCCAATTGCACTTTCGATAGTCCACTTTTTAGAACCTTGACATTATTGCAAGAGTATTAGGATGAATTTGCGAAACCGCGCTTAATTCAAACAAATCGACGTAAACAATCGCTTAATCATTTCAACGCATTTTTACACGGCGAAATAGATTTAAAATGTCAAAGGTGATATTTTGTTAATGAAACGCGTTTGTTTATAGAGAACACTTATCGGTTATGTAACCTTAAAAACATAGCCCCATCACCGTAACTGATGTCTCTACACGCTTGGATATAGATTTCCAAATGTTATCACGTGCTTCAATCTAGAAATCCAATTAGCCGAAAATCAAAATTGTACGTTAAAAATAACAGCGATATGTGATCAAGTGTAATTTAAATAACTGTAAATTAATTCGGGTCATTAAGCGAACAATAATTCTCAAGAAATTATGTAATTCGAATTATGTAAATTTAGGATAGTCTTCTTTTCAACGATATATAATGACTCATTAACTTCAGGCAAACTTTGAGAAATCCAGTCGTTTCTAGTTTGAAAAACTCCGGTTAAAGTATCTTCATTGAGAAAAAAAGTTCAGTGATAGAGATATCGAATTTCTATTAGCAGACAAAATGGTTTGAAGGATTTTATTTGAAATTAGTCGGGATTTTATTTCGAAGTAATTGGAAACTGAAATTAAACTCTGGGTTGAAGTATTTTCGAATTCAAATTGTAAAAGTTTAATTTTAGCTCAACGAGTTTTAAATTAAAGAATAAAATTTAAGTTTTAAATATAAAAATGGAGAAATGGATTTCAGTTTTGAATTCTTAAATGGAAATGTATATCTAAATATCAAATCCAAGATCCAAATTTGAAATAACAAATTTAACCTAATACTTCAAATTCCAACATTGCTAAATCAACATTGTTACAAAATCTCGAATTGAATACCCAAACTTTGGAGTCCAACTTCCAAAATGTCAATCTCAACCTCCCAGAATTTAGGCGCAAATTCCAACACTTCAGATTCAACTTCCAATCTTCGAGTTTATCTTCCAAAAGCAAAAAGTTAATTTCCAAAATGGAAAAATTGAAAAGTAACTTCCAAACCTTCAAACTGAAGTTGACTTACCAATATTGGAAAGTCAACTTCCAAAACTTGAAATTCAATTTTCAAAACTGTAAAGTCATTTTTTTATTGGAAAATCAACTTCCAAAACTTCAAATTCAACTTCCAAAATTGCCAGGTCAATATCCAAAACTTCAATGGCAACATCCAAAATTGGAAAATCGATTTCCAATGGAAAAATTCCTTTTCAAAATTGTCAAAATTACCTATAAAACTGCAAATTCAATTTCCAAAACTGGAAAGTAAAATTCTAAAATTTAAATTTCCTCCAAATCAAATTTAAATTACATCCAAAATTGGAAAATTGACTTCCAAATGGAAAAACCCCCTTCGGAAAATATCCAAATTAATTCCAAAACTTCAAGTTCAGTTTCCAAAATTGAAAAGTTAAATTCTAAAATTTAAACTTCCTCCAAATCTTCAATTTTCCAAACTCCAAACCTCAAACCGAAAAATCCTCCGAATCCAAAAATGTCAAAACTCAAAATTTCCAAAAAAATCACCTCTTTGGTCAAACACCGTTTCCTTTTCGGCGACGGTGGATCCACCATGCCGAAATTTGCCGGAATGTAATATGGCATTCCCAAAATATTCTCCACGCTGTGGGTGACCATTTTCGTTTCAAAAACACCAAACTGAAGTCACCAAATTACAAAAATCCGTTCGCGGTTTCAGTCGCGAATTTGCATTTGCAATACTTGGCCGTGCGGATCGAGCGGAACTGCGTTAGAACCGGAGGAATACGAAAGCGAATACTGCAGTTCAGTGGAAGTGACAAGCGCGACTAAACGTCGGGATGCTGCGCAACGTTGAAAGCCTGCAAAGGAGGAGCCGCGACTCGCGCCCCCTTTTTTGCGTCACGTGTTTCTTACAACTTGAAACAATGCAGCCGACACGTGAACCGAACTACCCACAAAAAATCAGAATGATTTGATTTTAATTAAATTTGTATTAATTTGTATTAATTTTTTCTTAAATCAAAATTTAATAAAAATGTTAAAAAGGGTCATTTTTGAACCCACATTTTTATTGGCAGTTGATTTTTAACTCAATTTATTCAAAGTTAATTTAAACAAAATTTAATTAATTTTTGTTATAATCAGTTTAATTTTTAAAATTTTTAGCCCATTTTTAATTGACAGTATATTAATAACTTAATTTATTAAAATTTTTATTTAAAAAATCAATTAATCTTTTTATCATTAATTGAAATTTTTTTATTTTTAATTTGTTTAAACCACTTTTGATTGACTATTTATTTTTAACTTCATTTATTCAAATTTAATTAAAAAAATCGATTAATTTTTTACCATGAATTAATAGTACATTATGCACCAAGGGCGCTTGCGCCCGAGGTGAATACGACATTTTATGGACCGCGGGGGAGGTCGGTAATGGGTCTATTATTGTCCTAGGACAATAATAGACCATTATCGACCGATCCCAAGGTGTATAAAATTTTTTTTATTTTAATTTTTTTATTTTTGTTCGTTTAATTTTAACGAATTTTAAAGCTGTTATTCTTCATATAACCGATTGCTTTTAATTTCTAAAAATAAAAATAATAAATATTGAAATTTTAATTAATTTGTCTAAATTTTGAATTTTAACATTTTAATTTAATTTCAAAAGTCAGTTCAAATGTGGCCTATGTATTAGACTCTGAAAATTTTTGAAATAGCATTTTTTTTTTAATTCCAAAAATGGATAAAAATGTATTATAAAAATTCATTAAATTTCAGCATTTTAAATGTTGGATTTAAGTTTTGGATTTAATTTTTATTTAAAGATATTTTAATTAAAAATCATTGGATGAAAATTAAACAAAAAAGAGTCGTTCCAACGACAAAACCAATTGGCATTTGCGACTGATGCAAGTGCTGAGGCGTTTTCGCGTGTGTTGTAACCATCACATTAGCGAGCTGCCGCATGTGCGGCTGCACGTGATCCCTGCAAGCTTCTTGATCCCACTTACACCTAGAATCACATTTCAGGCGCTCATGTCAATCGCTTTTGTTGCTTATATAAACAATTCACTCAGCAAACTCCAAAAGAAACTATGACATTACGCTAAAAATACACCAGATGTACAAAACTTGGAACGAATGTCGGAAAAACGATTTTCGACCTAAACAGTATTTAAAATTGAACTTCAAAGACCCGAAGAGATAAAATGGCCAAAACGAAAAAGATAAAAAACTGAAACAAAAATTTATTTTTCAAACTCAAAAGATAATTATTTTTTATCAAATAATTATTTATATAATTTTAATTCAATTTAAATTAGAATAATTTTTGATAAATTAAATCTGAAGACTTCGTTATTGAAAACACTTAATAACTAAAAATAAAAAAAATACTAAAAAAAGTCAAAATACTGTCCTAAATTCCAAAAAACGGAATTTCCATCCGCCGAAAATTACCAAAATAAAAAATCGTAAAAACCTTCAAAAAAGTTTCTGAAAATTTGAAATTAAACTTTTATTCCATAAAAACAAGACCTAAAAATAAAAAAATTATCAAAATTCGCAAAAACTCAAAATACCAGTTCAGACTCAAAAAAATTGCAAAAAATTGTATTAAACCTTACGAAAATGTCCAAAAATTATAAAAAAGGCCGATTTTTAATGTCGCCGATGCGCAACTACTAATTATAACTGGCTATCAATCGCAAACAAGGATTGACGAAACGCAAAACAGCCGCGCGGCAAAAAGTATCAATGAGCTTTGATTATTAATTATCCGTTCGATTTGAAAACAGCGACATTGCAAAAAAGCGCGTCGAGAGCGGGGCAAAAATGGAATGAGGTCGAGTTATCGTGAATCCGGTTCGAACCGATCGCCGCGGACCCCGGTTATCAACTATGTTGACCACGCGAGACCCCTCGGATCGTGTTTTTCACTGGCTAACCGGGATTTACTGGATCGGGCCCTCCGTCGCGTCTTATCGCGTCTCGTGCGCGCACCAATACCGACGCGCGCGCCCCCTGAGGGTTACTCGAGTTTACGATCCCGCGATAATCAGGTCTCGTGTACGATGCACGCTATCACGCGGCATACGTGGTTTGCACAATTTCGCACGCACTTTTTTTGGCCTGGAAAAAATATTTAAAAAATGGTTGTTTTGATTTGATACAAAAATTTTTTTCCATTTTTTAAAAAAGGAATTTGGAAGTCCACGGAATCCCTGAAAAAATTATTGAGTAACGCATAATATTTAGTAAATATTGTGTAAATATTAAAAAATAGTTTTTGTAATATTTAGAACACACTTAAATGTCCAATGTAGAAAATAAGTACAAAATATTTTAATATTTTGTACTCATTTTCTAATAAGTACATAAGTACATAAGTAATAAAGCTATAGCTATAAGCGAAAAATATTTTTTAAATATTATAGAAATATAACAAAATTTTTTTAATATTTTAAAACGAATTAAATATTTTTAATATGTTAAAGATATTTTTTTAATATTTAAAAATATTTTTAAATATTTCAAAAATATTTTTCAATATTTTTGAATATTTTAAAAATATTTTTTAATATTTTTGAATATTTTAGAAATATTTTTGAATATTTTAAAATGTTTTTAAATATTTTTTGATATTTTTAAATTTTTTAAATATTTTTTG
>JABFPB010001689.1:0-23760 GCA_022817645.1 Ceratoteleas bidentatus | reverse complement strand
ATTAGAGATGAGGAACAAACTTATCTCGACTGATATGATAATTTCAGTGCTGTGTACCGGTTTAAACCAATTAAGAAATGCAATTGAAACCAATAAAAAAAACATACAATTCGTGTATTGGTTTTTATTGATTTTCGTTTGTTGGGTTATCAAGTTGCTTACTTGAGTAACTGTGAATCCAGTTGAGCTTTCAAATCGATCTTAGCTCTCCTTGTCCTGAGTAGCCACATAGTAACAAACGTTTGATAAGGCTTTGTCGTGTCGTCAATAATTTTTGCATCCCTCAGTGCCTTCTGAAGATCCTCAAATTCCGCCTTGCGTTGCATCATAATATAATCATTGCTTGATTCGTAAATCGGTACCACTCCGAGCAGGATTTTCCAGAGAAAGTTTCTGTACATCGTAGGCACTGTGAACCGCAGGCAAAATTGTTTCAGTTTAACCTTGTCATAGGGTCGGTCCCTTTTCCAAATTTCCAATATTTCCAGTGACTTTTTTTCTTCGACACTGCGAAATCCTACCTGTCATTTGGCAACGGGATAGATTGTTATTTTTACGGTCAACAAAGAGCGTGAAATGACGTCAAGTTACATGACTGGATAGTGTGAAAAATAAGTGATTGCTCATTATCGGTACACATACTTTGTCGTAGTACGAAGATCGAAAGTTTCGTTCGTCGATCATTTTGGGTTATTGTTAAAATCAACCCTTGAGACCACTTGGAAAATGAAATCACAATGACAGCAAAAGTTGTTCTCCGGACAAAGAGTCGCACAGCACTGACATGTTTTGATCGTTCAAGTTACTGGGATATGCGACAGATGGCGCTGCGATCGCAAGTTATCGGCATTTAAAAGGCACATTTGATTCAAACTGTAAAAATCAATTCTTGTAATTGTATTTTACAAATTTAGGTCGGTAGTTTCTAGTTGAGAAATGTTATTGGAAACCATTAGAAGATCATGTGAAAATCCATATGGGCATGAAATATACTGTGTCTAATTTTGACAATGATTTGCCAAATATAAAAATGTAGTAAACTACTGTCAAATGCAGCATAGATACGATTAAAATTAATCGTAATACAATTTTTTGAAGCAAGGTTTTCGGAAAAGTATAATTAAAAAGTATAATTGTATCTGTAATTTGTAAATTAATATTTTTCTCAAACAGAGGTTTTGATTGAGTTGAAAATTGGAAACGAAGTAATTCATTATAGGTTTCAATTAAATTTGTTGACTTGTTTACATTCTTTGTAATGAGTGAAATTATCCTTTAAAAGTAATTAACAGGTACATGTCAAAGTACGTTCTTCACGGAGAAAATAAATATGTATTAGCTGCAGTTGCCCTTTGAATAAACTTTCATCAAAATAATCCCTCGTAACGAATGAACAAGTTCGGCAAAGTGGCACACTTGATGCATATACATGCTATGTAAATTCTAAATTCTCTTATTGAGTTAGACGTCGAAAATAATCTTGTTGATACACCGTTAACCAAATTTTGGAACGATTACAGGCCATGTCAGCTGGGATTATCAATTTGATAAGCCTTTCTTTGAAGGGACGAAATATAGGAAGACATTTCCAATCCCAGTTTGTTTTTTCGCGAAACAAACAAGTACCTTTTACATACACACGCTCACTTGCCATTTCAATAGTCGCAGAATGAAAAATGCTCGTTATGAACGTTGGAATGTTCTTTTCATTTTCGCTTAACATTACTCACAAAAGATTGTAAGGTTCTAATAAAACATGAGCGTAATTGTGAAAAGAAGAATACCTCAAACGAATGTCTGCATACATCATACAAACGTTAAAATAGCAAAACAAATCCAAAATCCTTTTCTTTCCAATCGAAAAAAACTGAAAATTTCAAGCAAACTTCAGAAACGATAATTTGTCAGTCCAAATTGAAGAGTTTCCACAAGAGAATATTTCTCAATTTTCGAAGACACTGTATTCGGCACTGCCAGACAATTTCTCACTTCTTGAAAGATTCCCCCGGATTTTCAGAACATTTCACAGATTTTATTTCCATAAACTCACCATTCCAACACTCTTCCCGCTGCACAATTAATCACACCGAAACACCATCCCGATGCCCAATCTAAATTTGGCATCCCAAAAAACCGAAATCATCCCTCTCACTGGTCGAAGCGCTAGCAATTCATCTTACATTAACTCGGACAATCGACATCAAATACTCTCCGACCCATAACAAAATACCCCCGCCCCCAATTACCTCGAAACTGCTCATCCCAGGCCATTCAATTATAAATAACTCCAATTGGCCGCGGCGATCCTCGGAATCCCGTCGAATTACAGATGGCGCGAATGTCGATAAAAGTCGCGCCAAATCTCGCGCCGATTACCGTAATCCCCGCGACGATTCGTAGGGGGCAGTTAGACACGCAGATCGGGAAGATACAGATGGAAATGCCGCGCGGCTGGAAGGGATGTGATTCGACGTCGCGACGCTCGCACTTCGGCACTCAGTTACCGCCCAGGTTGCGTCGCGAGCGTCTGCTGTTCCGCGAACGCTCCGCTGCTTGGGGGCTCGCGATCCCGGAATCGGACGTGCAAAAAAACACAGGGATATAATCGAGCGGTGACTCCGGAAATCACGACACAAAGCGAGTCGGCGTTTTTCTGGCAGGTGCACTTTTTTTAAACTGTCGCCCCTTTGAGTCGGAGCTGGCGAAGCGGAATCGGAAACGGTCAGCCGATTTTTTACGCGCGAAAAATCGGCGTCCGAATGACCTTGAAACGGTTTTCTTCAGTTTTTCGGAACTAACATTTTTATTTTGATATGTGGTGGTGAAAAACGTGATGTTTTTTTAACGCTGCTGGATATGTTTGATGTTGTTTTCATTGTTGATAATCGAGTTTTCTTCGAGGAAGAAACGTCGCGGAATTGGGTGAATTTATTTTTCAAAAAAGGAGAATTGACAGTTCTACGGCGCTTTTACGAAGGCGTAACAATTTAGTTCGCGTCGAAATGAGTGGCCGTGCATTTTGTCGTTCCATTACGGGTGTCCTGTGGAATAATTCAAAATCAACACGCTACGGCAAATGCGTCGGCAAAAAACGCCGCGCGCAAATTACGATTTGAATACGAAATTATCGCTCGGGGAAAAAGTTGCACGGTTACCGAGTTAACGCGAATTAATATCCGCGCGCAGCTAGCCTGTTTTTACGATCCGAATTTTTCGTCGTCGCGCTGGTTAATTTATTAGCGCGCGGCGTTTCGCGATGAAACGCCGCCCAGTTATTTTCGTTGTTTCCGCGCGCGAAGCTGTCGAATGTACTCTTCGTTTCCCGCGAAATCGCGAGTCGCGAGGCGTTCTGTTCCGGGAAAAATCGTCGATAAAATAAAACTGCGAGTTCCAGGAAAATGTCTATGCAGCGAAATCGACGAAGTTCAACGCCAAATCTCGATTGGACGTGAAAATAATTAACGCGACTCATGGATTTCAGGATTGAATTATAATATCGGCGGTTGTGCGGTGGACATTTGTTTCGCGCGTTTTAAACGTCGTTTAAACGTCAGAGTCACATGACATGAAATCAACGGCAAAGTAATCGTGACATCAAACGCTGCTGATGGATCAAACCGTTTTTTGCCTTCGTGTAAGGCACTAACTGCTTCGCCGGCTCCGATTGCGTTCGATTTCCATCGTTATTCTCCGTCGCCTTATTAAAAGCTAAAAGGATAACGACATCGATAAATTCCGCGATAGCCAAAAATAAAGAAAAAAAGGAGTGGATGTGGTTGGAAAGTTTGTCTAAAAACAGTCGTGATAATAGGGAAGGATGGTTTGTTAAATTCGAGGCAAAACGAGTGAAAAATGAAACGGTCGGCGAATCGCCTGATAAATCACGCAATTTATTTTCGGACTTTTCGGCTGTTTTCTTTGCCGCGCCGGGCCAGTGACATTAACGTTTCAGTTGAGTTAGAGAGCCGTGAATGAAAATAAGGACTTTTACACGGACGATCGGGCGCAACGGAAGTGAACTGTGGGTTTGGGAGTTCGAATAATAATGGTGTGCTGATATGTGGAGTTTTGAGGAATTTTACGAGCCTTGCTTGCAACTCTTTTTGTATTTGGTGAAGTGAGGATTCTTACAATTGGTGTTTCTAGGTGGAATTTTTGGATGAGAAATTGTTGGAAAAAAGAAATAGAGGTAAATAATGGTAGTGTTTAAATAAGGTAAAATGTAACTGTATTTAAAAAATAATAACTTCATAATAAAACAAATCTTCTCAACAAATAGTCTACAGCTTTCATGAAAAAAGGACTAAATAATGTATATAAAGACTCCTTTGAGACTTCATAAAGTGTATCTCTTTTTTATAGAAGAATAACCATTTGTAAGATGTTTTCAGATGTCCATTTCTCCGAAAATTCCATTTTTATTGCAAGAATCTTCCTTTAGAGCCCAAATTCTGTCCTCTCAACTTTTTTGCCCCGAAAAACGACAGAACGTACCATCGCGAAATTCCTCCCAACATCGACGACCGAGTTTCAAGTGATAGTTAAAATTTCACGTCCGACAGACGAAGGCGACGCTGACAAACGATCGTCCCGCAATTTTTCATAACATCGTTCCCTCCCCAGTTCTTTTCCCACTTGATACAATCATTTACGAAATCATTAAGTGAAACTCTTCATGAAATTTGTAAATTTGTTAATATCGTTGAAAAACTCTTTCACGTCTCTAAAAATGTTAAAAATTGTCATAATTTAAAGGTTTTTAAGAATGTTTAGATACATTGAGAAAAAAAAGTGACCCGCAGAAAAAAAATACAAGTTGCTTAATTCTCTCAACGATTTTTGTTTTATTTCAGTTAAATGTATTCAATTTTCATAGTCACATTCATTGTCAATAAAGAATTTATTTACTCCAAGAATTACAAATTAATTACATACTGAATGTAAATGTAAATACACATGTTTATTTTAGGACAAACATGTGCATTATTTATCTGAGACCCCTTTGGGAATGGTAAAATTTGACAGTCAAAATTACAAGTTCATCCTAATGGAACACTGTTCTTAAATATATAAAATATGAAAATCTCAGACATATACCATATACAATATGTATATATAACAAAGTAAATAAAATGATAAAAGTATATTCCCAATATATTCCCAGTACCTAGAAACTCGTTTTGGTTTAAGGTAAATGTCCCAATTATGGTTAATGTAAGAATGATTCGAGATACATTTATATATTTTATTGATATAAATTTGTAGCATATGAAATTGAGATTACAGTAAAGATTGATGTTTTCACTATTAGTAAACATTTATTGTACATTGATTATTTAAACTTAAAATGAGTATTTTGCTTTAATTCATTCACCTGTCATTGTACCAGTTAGTGATAACTGCAGTAAATTGATAGCCGAAGTCGATTATTTCAGTTTTGTTAATGTATGAAACAAAGACAATCATTAAACTTGTTAATGTGTTGCATTGATTAGCAAACATGATTTATTTTTAATAAAAAGTATGATTTTTCATATTTGTTTGACATAACCTAAAAAGTGATTAAAATTTTAATTTATTAAACAAAATACACAATTTTTTTTGTCGAATGCTCATGAACAGTACTGTTTACATAAACACTGTTTGTAAATAATAATTTTATCTAATTTACATATAAACTTTAGTTGCTTGAGGAAAAAGTATTTTACTCTCACCATAATTGGGACGTTTACCTTAGTGTATTTAAATCCCTACCCTCAGAATGTCAAAACTACTCCTTTTTCCTCATCATACTCTTCCCACCTTGCAGAATCAATCAAAACTTTCATTCATTCGAGCCATTCGCCACTTTTTCCTCTCATTTCCAACTCACTGAAGAACCTTTAATTGCAGTTCGCGATGAAAATGTGACGCCGATGAGCCGGCCCTTCCGCGTCGCCGTTTGTTGGCCTTTGATTCGCCGGATCGGGGAGTTTACTTCGCTTCATACTCGGCGGCGCTGGGGCGACTTTTGATCGGCGATCGACGGAACGCGCGAACTCCCGCGCTGATAACGGGCGTGTTTCGCGGCTATTTCGAGCGCCGAAACCAGGTCTCCAGTTACCCCGAGCAATGCAGCGGCAGCGGCAGCGAGGTGAGTTTCGCGCTGTGAAACGAGCGAGTGAAAAATTGGCGGCAAATTAGCAGCTAATGTGGATTAATCCCGGCGCTTAATACCGACTCGGGGAGCGTTTTGTTTGTGCGCGAGTTCGCCGGGGTGAATTTCGGGATGTCATCGTTTTCGTCGCGGGTTAATCCGGTTAAAAATCGGTCCGCTGGTGAACGCGGGAGGTGGGGGGGGGGGGGGGTGGAAATGGAGAGGGTATTTAGAAGGTAAATATTACGGGATGACGAGAAGTGATACGCGTTTGCTTGTTAAAGTCAGGGAGTATTTAAATGGAAACTAATGAGTTTCATGGGAAGTTTGTTCGATTTAAATAAAGAACGGTTAGAGGGATTGGGAGAACGATTTAGTTGGAACTGAGTTCTAACAAATAAACTGTTTAGTAGAAATGAAATGAAATGAAGGATTAAGTTTGATTAGGTAAGATTTAGTTGATGATAATGTAAACTAAATTTTAACTAAATGCGCAATTTAAGTATAAGGGTAGGAAATAATTGAAGTGATAAACTTTCAAGTGACTTTTGTTAAATTGACAATTAGTTATTTGAATGTTCAGTTGATTATAATCTCTTAGTAGCTACTGTTAGTTTTATCATGGTTAATTTAATTTCTCTTGAGTAAGAGAAGGCGATTTTTTAGATATAAAAGAGAAAGGCTGTAAAAAAGGTATTCAAAATTTCTATCGCTTATCTCTTTCAATTTACTTCACACAATTTTAAGTTACTTTGAAAAGGGGCATTTTCTCAGTGCATAACGATTAGAAAAAAGACAAATAATTTCTTAATCAGACATGAAATATATTTTGTATAAAAAACTGCAAAATTAAAAGTTGACTAATTTAAATGTATGAGTTAATCGAATACGATAATTAATGTTTTGAACTCCATAACTTTTAAATATACATAAATTTTAAAAGTTACACATTTAGAGAAACATTTGTTTCGTCAAAATCAATTTCAAGGGAAATTAAAATGAATCTACAAATTATTTTATATAAAATTGATGTTAATTTTAATAATGCTGATTCAAATTTGCAGAAGAATACACAACAGAGAATTATGATGACACACCAGTCAGAGTTCCAAATTATAATTATCACCCAATAACTCCAGAGCAACACAATAACTCCAGTTTTCCAACGAGATTTTAAAACTTAATCTCGTTGAAACGAAAGATCGTAAGAAAAAAAAACGGAGATAGTTTTTGCTAACTGGAAGAATCGTATCAAACAAAGGACGCATTTTATTGACTTATTCTTCCCAAGTTTTCGATCAAAGTTTGGAGGCGCTGAAATTTTTTATTCCCAAAGTTAAGTTCAATAAAACCACAAAATTAGCTCTTATCGAATTCCCCCATTAAATAAACATTTATCGACTTGAGAAAAAACGTACGAGTGGCATTCGCTGACGACTAAAATGAAGAATAAAATATGCGTTGTATACAAACTTGCAGATGAATGTGTATTTATTGATTGACGACACAAGTTCACGTGTGTACATTAAGTTTTTATTTTTAAACGCGGGCAAAAGGATCTGGTACTGATATTACCGCTTTTTGTCAGCAATTCATAAGACGCGATGCGATTCGGTTTACTGACAGTGTTTGTCCTTATCCAAAATATTTTGTCTCATGGTGACGTGATAACTGAAGGCAACATTTTGCAAATAGAAATATCCAATACAATCGTAAATAAGCGAAGAAACTATGCCGGATAAATATATCCGTCTGTCGCGCGAATAAAAGGCAAATGGCTTTAATTTTAATTAACGTTATGGATCGTAATAAAATCCACGTCATAAAATGTGAAATAAATACGAAAACGTAAGCGCGAAGAGGATTATTCGCTTTGTTTCTCTTATTTGCCTGATATGTATATATTAACATTAAAATGATATATATATTTTCCAATGTTTCTGTATTTATCTTTTTATTTTCTCGCTTCATTACATGAAAAACGTTTCGTATGGTTTATCTCATTTTTTTTGTGGAAAAATTGATCAGGTAATTAAAATTAATAAAGCTGTTTCGAAATTATGCAGATTTTTTGCGAGTAAGCATTGTTCAGCAACATAGGGCAATTATGCAAGCTAACATTTGGTCCAATCAAAGCAAATATTCGGCAAATGGGTCAGGAGTGTTATTTTACGGTCTAAGCTCCGTCTATCGTTATGTCAAATACCGATAGTTCCCTGATCCTCGGTGATAAAACGGCTCGGTCAAGCTTTAAGGGGTTGAACCTATCTTCAAGGCAAAGATCGGGGTATTTTTATGATTCCATCGGATCTTATTATAAAGCTTTTTACTGTCGTCTTTCATTTCCCTCACGTCTCGCACATACTTCAAGGTATATTCGTGAATTGGGTGCTATCAAAATATCTAATTTTAACCTATCCTTGCAATAACCGCTATATGATTTCTCGTTTCTGTGTGAACAATGAAACCTTCGTATTGGATTAAGGTAGTTGGTTTATTTTTCAAAAGAAATGCCAGGCAATTTTATGCCATTGAAACTTATTATGAGGAATAATACCCCAAAATTTGTTTGCGAACTCGCTCATTTTGATATAATTTACATGCCTTCTTATGGCAACTTCAAAATTAATTTTCTCAAAAACAGTATATAGAGTCAAAGTAAACCAAATTTTGTGAAATTACTCCTTGCTTAATTACTTTTCCTAAAAATAATATGAATGTGATCATCTTAGCATTTCTGGAATTTGTAAGACAATAATCTTAATTTAATACGCATACTATTTGACATAATTGACTAAAATTCATTCCTACAAGGAACATCCTAATTAATTATCATCTTTTCAAAAGATTTTTTATTTTAAATAAACCAAATTGCTGGAAATGGTCTCATAAGCTAACCTCCTTAAAAGAATCTCGAATGAAAACTGAATGTTATTTAATGTTCATTTCGTCGTAATCGTTCTATTCGAGAACGTTTCCAATTGAAAATGGAGTTATGAATGTTCTTTTTAACCGCAATCCAATAAGACCAATGGACCTAGTTAGAGTTGAACTTGAAAACCGTACTTAAGGTAATTGTCGAGGTAAATGAGGCGTTAAGCTTGCGCCGGTTTACGATACAGCGTTGAAGAAATTTCAGTGATTATCCATCCGAGTATCAATGTTTGACGATTTAACTCACAAAGTTTACGCAAAGCCGTTAACAAATTCGCGAATCCGATAACACGTCGAACCATTTCACCTTTACTGCAAAAATGCCCTGGAGGAATGTAAATCGAAACCCTAATTTATTCGCGAAAAATGCAAAATCATATCGCGAGATTGGATGCTTCGTGAAACAATAACTTTTCGTCGATCAAAAGTTTGGTTATTATTTTCGGAACGCCGTTATTTTCGGCAGTTTTGGACCGATGAAGATTTAATTTGTTGAAAGTGGAAAATGAATTAAGCAGTTTGAACACTTTTTTAAAGAAATTTATAGGCCTGCTTTGAGGTCGACGAAGCTCGAGAGAAATTGAAAAAAGTTGACAGATAAAAAAAGACACAAGGCTGCGATAAAAATGCAAGGCTCCTCCAAATTTCAGCGCGCGTTCGAAAATATCATTCGCGAGCGCGACGGGTTCGGTACGCGAGTATTAAAGTGCAATCGATCTCGCATTTTGAGGGATACGATGCGCGTAATATACGGCAGTCGCGGATTTTTCTTGTAGCATTTTCCAAGAGCAATTGGCTGCGAACTTTCTCGTGATCGATGTTCATGGTAAAAGTATGGAAATTGCGGAAAAACTAAATTACGAATGATCTTCGAGTAACAGAAAATGATGGATTTCTTATTGTTTTAACTATAAGAAATCCAATTATTTTTAGGAGTTTAAAGAAACAATATGTTGTGGTTAAAGGAAAAAAATTAAAATTATTATTCAATCGTGGTACTACATTTTTATGTAGTATGTAATATTACATTTAATATTTCAAGGTAATATTTCGATGGTAATTTTTTTTATTTTACGACCCTGCAGAAATGATAACAAAATCTTGTTTTCTAACGTTGCAAGTAGGAAAAACCACTTAAGGATGTATCGTAAAGATAATATAACAAAAACCATTTTATGAAATTTTTTGAAGTGGGTAAAGTGTTTTTCCTTTAATATCTTAAATATGAATATCAAATGCATCTCCGGTGCAGCGACGCCCTGAAAATGCAATCTTAAAAATGTAATCTTCAACAGGTTCTACATTTTGATACGTCTTTTCCTCAACTTTCACGTCGTGATAAAATTTGAACTTTCTTAATAGCGTTATTAAAGGTTCAACGGGTAAGGTCGGGATTTAACGGAGATATGACGTTTGAAAATTCCCATTGTATTTTCGGCATCTCATGCAATTTTCGTCGATCTAAAGTGATTTCCGCAGGACATTCGAGTAAAGAATGGGATTGAGTTCACTTTTGTGTCTATTCGTCGCGTACACTGGATACTGATGTAAATGTGCGAAAACGTATTCCGAAAAGACCTGTTTTAAAAAAGCGCTGATACAGTGAGAAAACTGCAGATTTTATGCCGGTCACCAAAATGATTCCGCATTATTCAACAAATCGCTGCAAATCGTTTTCATTATCTCTCCGATTTGCACTGGCAAACTTGAGTTGCAGTATCAAATGAGCTGTACTGGCGGATACTTTTCCGTTTGCATCACTGGACCGATTGCACTTGTACATATCAGTCGACCCCTGAGCATGCAGTTACGCTCAATTAATCTATTCCATAAACGTAGCCAGATATTAGCCTGTCAGTGAAATAATCCACTATCTCGCACGCGAAAGATACACTCAATCTAATATTTTGACAAGAGTGAAAGTCCGTTTTGGGGTAGATAAATCTGAAATCACTTTCCCGATAAAAATCGATTCGTAAAATATGTTACAAATAAACGGGGGAAGCTTGCCACTACAGAAATCATTCCAGGGAAGGTGACTCACAATGGAAGCACCTATTCACGTTATATATCATGTCCTATGTCGCATCTACACGAAGAAAAAAGTGTACTAAATTTTCAAATAAAGTATAGAAAAAAGATTACTATATATAAGTTATAAGGCATTTTCAAATACGGTATATGAAAAAGGAGCAGTTTTATGTGACCTTTTCATATATATGTTAGAGTTATTAATATTTTTATCAAATTTTTTCATATACCGTATTTGAAACTTACATAAAGTATTCTTTTTCTATACTTTATTTGGAAATTTAGTATACTTTTATTATCCTTATATGATTCCTATTAACAGACATTATACATTTTTGCTAAATTTAAATATTTTGTAAATATTTTTTTTACATTGGACTTTGTAATATTTTTAAAAATATTACAAAAAGTATTTAAAAATAGCAAAATCGTTTTGAGAAATAGTTGCTTTCATTTAAAAGGATCCTATTTCGATCAAAAAGACATTTTTAAGTGTATTCCAATGTTCGTACTAATGCATTCTGCATCACATTAACGAATTAATCAAGTCTGATGCTAGTTAGCCACTGACGTAAACCAAACCAAATATGCGTTAGTCAGAAATCAATGGCAAAGATCCGCTTCTTGTAAAGAGCAAATTTACAATGTCTCTCAGTCGGTTGTTTGGTTGCTTACAGAGTTAACATTTGTGTTTCATTAACGACGCCATTGCGAAAGAGTTGTCGCCGAAGCGCAGACTGCAATTTGCAACCCGACTCTTTCAGCAAATGCACAGTCGCAGAATCCGCGAAACCGCATCGTAATTTCGATTTCATCCATTTACATCGTCGGTTCAACGGCGGCGCCAATTCCGGCGCCAATTCGCGCCGATAATTCGTCAAGACTCGGCGGAGTTGGGTCGATTTCAGTGGTTTTCATCGGCCGGGCGAACACGCATTTTTGCCGTCGTTCAGCGTCCCGTGAATTTCGCGCGCCGCGCCTTCCAATTGCGTCAATTGTGCGCGTTTTAATTTATTTGTGATTGCGCTGCAACAAAGTTTGCGCTACAAATCTACCGCGGTGGATTATGAATGAAACTGTTATTCCGGGGAATGATCGTGATTATTTTGCAAAGCAATTATTATTCAAAGTGCGAAATTTCGCGTTTCGGCGAATAATTGTTTTTGTAACGTGCCATTGTGTGGCGCGCAGAATTATGCATTTGTATCAGAAATACGCGAATTCGGGCTGATACGGTGTTTGGAATTGTTATTAATGTAATGGCGAAATCAAATCAGACAGCTGAAGTAACGAGCGGTGGAACCATTTAACGCGTCAAAATGGTAATGTGGGAACGGTTTGGCGTAATTTTTTTCATTTGCCGAATTGGTGTATTTACAGTGTTATTCGATTTGAGTTTATGTTCTGCGAGCTTGAGGCAGATGTCGGAATTTGCTGCCAAAATTTCGACGGAGAGTTCAAGAATAGCGAAGTCATGTCGAATTCGATTTCGATTGGCAAATGTTGGCGTCCAAACGAATTGCAGATCTTTTTGAAGGGAGTTAATTTTGATAGATCTCTGTCTTGAGTAGATTTTTATTTACCTCAGTCAGAATAGACGAACAATTTAAAGTTCAATTTGTTGTGGTTAATAACTTAAACTTGATATGAAATATAATTCAAATGTGTTTGTGGTTTTATAATAAGTGGTTATATGGATTAATAATACAACTGTATTTTTAAGCAATCCATGTCTCTGTAATAGCAAACAATCCACCGAATTTTTATTTGCATATTCATATAAAATTTGCTTAACGGTGTAATTTGATTTCCAATTAACGTTAGCTCGATCAAAATGAAAAAAAAACTTTCCAATTCCACGTACTCTTCAACGTTTTCAACGTTCGTTCATTCCGAAATTCTAATTTTAAGTTTAACAAATTTTAATTAAAACTCATTTTTTGTTTAAAAGAAACTCTGCAAATACCATCAAACTAAATCCACAAAACTACACATAGAAAAATAATTTATTAGTTTCAAATGATTTTTTTCTTTACCATAACTAAATAATTTATTTGGTATATATTAAATGGTATCAAATTAATGATTTATTTGGGATAAAAAATGAATATTACTAGCAAATAAATGTACTTATTTACACCAAGTAAAAATTTATAAACTCCAAATAAATCTTCATTCATCGTAACTAAAATTTGCCAAATGTATTTATTTGGGATAACTAAATCATTTTCCGAGTGTAATTCCATTTTCATTCAACATCACACCAATCTCCACTACTGTTCCTACTCCTCTTAAAGACTGTAACCAACGTCGATACATCTTTCTTCGCGGTCCATTTTCCGGCAGTTCGTGCAAAATACTATTATTTTTCATGGCTCCTGGCACGAGATTTTCTGAGAAAAATGCGCGACCGAAGATGAGAAGCGTTCGCCATTAGAAGTCATCAAGTTGATGTTCGAAGCTTTTACCCCGTCTTGGTCCATTTAATGGGCGTACACAATCGACCCAGCGACAAATACATTCGGCGACATCGACGCCGACCCCGGGCCGCGAACTTGCACAGTTCCGGCGTGACATTTGATCGGCTCCGTTGTCGCGCGACGTATGGCAGACATTCGTCCAAGTGCGTATCTCAGTCACGTCTGGTATTCGCCGCGCCTTATCGAGTCTAAAGATAGAGCGGCGAGTGAAGTTTACCATTTGGAAAAGTCGGCAGCCCAGTAGGTCGCTGCAATTTTTTCGAGTTCACTCAGTCGCACGAACGCGACTTCCGATCGGCTGCCAACGGTCTCGTTTGACAGTCATCAGTCAAGGTCCGGAATTCGCCGATCCGTTCGTATGATCTCTGATGCTTTTTCAGGTTCGGGGGAAATGGGTCGATTCTGTTGGATTGAACAATTCGGAGATATTTTCGGCCGTTGATTAGGAAAAGAATTGTACACATTATATCGGGCTGTTAATGTGCTGAGAAGGAATTTTGGAAGTTGGATTTATATATAGATTAATTTATGTTGTGGTTCTCAATGGAAGACGTAGTAGCCTTCGATGGATTGAGGACGAAAGGGCGAAAGTATTTTTATTTTTGTTCAGTTTTTGGGATTACAGCAATTCGCCAAATGTACAATGTAAAAGACGTGGAATGCGATTTCGGTGTAAAGAAATGTACTGAAGATCAAATTTTAAATTGATTTATCATAATGCATTTGTAATTTTTCATAATAAATTTTGCTATAAATTTATAAATAGAAACAATGTATGCATATCTGTAAATGCATTTTAAAATTGGATTTTGTAAGAGCTTAAATTTTTTTAAAATTAATTATATTAATATTATATTATTATAATAATTATAATAAGTATAATAATTATTTATTATTTGGGAAATTGTCATTATATTTGTAATAAACATAAGGATCTTAAAATATAAACATCATTTACAATCCGGTGTCAATCCACAGCGTTTTCGACCGAATTTTTTTCTCTTTCGTTCTACACTTTACACTTCAGCAATTTTACACTTTTATCGCTGCGGATCGAAATCGACACCGAACGGTGATTTAACACCGCAGTTTTTGCAGTATACGGCTAGTCGTTTCTTTTTATTTAGAACTCACGTAATTCGACTGAGATTGAGGAAGTCGGGGTGATCTGAATATGGATAAATGCATATTAAACGGCGCCGGCAATTAAGACCGAAACTACTTGCCAGAGACGATGCTCGTTGTTTCTAAGATTATAAATCAGAGGATCAAAATTCAGCAGGAAGTCCTGCCTGGAGACTAATATTTTATTGCAGTGGTAGATTAACGGCAGATCAGACGAGATAGACAGATCTGGGTCACTGATAGTCGCTGGAACAGATGTATTCTACATACTATAAATTTAACATATTTCGTCCGTTTCGCCTCTCCGTTCGCATTTCCGAAAGACGCGTTTCCGGAACCTCTCACTTGCCAACGATCACTTCCCTTTATTTTATGTCTTAACCACTAAATGGAATCTTTGAATTGAATAAATACTAGCTCAGTAAAATAATACTTTAATGCATACCATTAAATAAAATAAAGTCCATGAAACCTGCAGAATTAAAAGCTTTTGAAGCTTTTATTTTATTAATCTATTTGGATCTATGCGATTTTTGTTCAAAATTTGTCGCAACTGCTGCAAATTATAACTGAAAATATTACGAAGTATCTGTAATTACATATTCAATATAAATTCTTTTCATATTGTATCTATTTTTCATATGGATCGTTAATAGATTTTGTCAACACGAATGTTTTATTTAGTTTTTCGTGCTCGAAACTTTTTCTCGTAGTTTCTCAAATACCCAGCTGCACTTCACCAAAAATCTTCCCACCAATTATTATAACCGCACCTCCCATTTCCTTCAAAACTAAATTATCTCAATTCAAACTCAACTCTCTTTTTCTCCCTCCTTTCCCAAGACTTTTCTTCGTCTCGCCACCCCAACCAAACTTAATTTCGGCATCCTCACACCAGTTCTACTCCCCGTAACCTCATCAACTAGCTCGAATATTCCCGTCTCGGTTCCGTCGGGATACCTTCCCGGTAACGTCGGAAATGGTTGCCGCGCGTGTGTCGGCCACCCTTTCGATCCCGTAAACTTCCCTACAAAACGTCCCGGCCTCGTGCGGTCGGCGAATTGATAGTGGTGGGTGGGCATCCTCGAAACAAGTGAGTGGGATTGCTTTGACGGCTACACTCGCCTCTGTAATCCATTTCATTCGCTTAAGGGCCTCCCGCCTTGTGCCGACAATTGCTCCCACTTTAGCCGCCGTCTGCACTACGATATCGATAGTTTATGCTTTCATTTAATGCGCGTTAAATAATCGCATTGACCCATCCGCGATCAGCCAAGCTCGAAACGCCGATAGGGGTATGTATAGTGTACCCAGCAATTGATAATGAATAGAAAAGAATACAAAAGAATTGAAAAATATAAATTGAATTTATTTTGGGAAAGATTCGGCATTCATATTTTTATTTTCAATTCTTTTCTATTCGTTTCTATTCCAGCGATTTCTCATTGTTTCTCATTGTTTCAGAGCAATTTTGAATTCTTCAGAAAGAATTTGTTTCTGTTCAATTCCAAAATCTGAATTCAAACTGACAAAATGAATTCTTTTCTATTCTTTTCAATTCCAGTTAGGGTGACATTTTGAAAAAGTTAACTTTGAATTCCCCAATTGGAATTTATTAAACTATTTCTAACATTCAAAAACGAAAAATGAATTCCATTTAATTCTAATGAATGCCGATTTTGGCTACAAATCCAATTCTTTTCTATTCATTTCTATTCCAAATTTTTTGCTGGGTAAATATGCGACAAGTTCAACATTTGCTGGACATCTTTTTTCAGGTTTTAGACAAGTTTTATGGAATTTAACGTAGGTGACTTTGCAGTGATATGTTGATGAGTGGAAAAATATTCTGGTACAGTTATGAAGAGTTGGGGAAATTTAGTTTGCTGAAAAGTTCAGATGGATATCCGGATAGAAGAATACAAAAATACAAAAATATTTTTTTATAAAAATATGTTCCCAATGGATTCCCAATTTTTGCAGACTGTTGAGAATATATTTTCTAATTATATATTCTAATTTTTGAAATATATTTGGAATATATTCTTCGGAAATAAATCGGGAATATATCGGGATTATATCGGGAATATATCAGGAATATATCGAGAATATATCGGGAATATATTTCACTTTCTTAGTGGAAAAAAGATTGTGCACAATTCTGCAAAAGTCAATTTCTCTGAAAAGAAATCTGCAAAAACTCTAGTAATCTCTGAAAAACTCTGCAGAACTCTATAAAACTTTACGAAACTCTGAATAAAAAAACTCAGAAAAAGAGCTGAAGTTGGGATTTTTTCAGGGAAAGTCTGTAAATATATATTGCAGAATTTCGCAGACTTTCACAAGACCAATAATCGTAGTAACAATTTTTACTAGGATATTAATTTTGCAGATATGTTAGGTTGAGCATATGTTTCCATATAGCAACATCTTTTTTGCTCTTCTGTTCAATAATGTTTACTGTATCGTTTTTCATCATTTGATATTGTATCGGATTTTAATTATTTGATATTTCACAGTTCAGTAATTGTTAACCAATTTTTCTGTACCAAATTCGCAAATTACGTTGAACTGTATTCGGAATGAAAAAGTAGAGAATGAGAGTAAACTTTTCATACTTCGCTGGTAGTATTAAAATTTGCGTACGGAATAATTTAGTTGAAAGCAAAGTTGAATGAATTAGAGGTTTATTAATGAAAGTGTAGCAAACAAATAACAAACTGATTAATGCGAGTGGGTTGAGTTACTGCTTAATTAATTTGATTCTAAATGTATTGCAATATAATTTGGTTGGTTCAATATTGTACTAAATATAACGCAAATGTATTAACCGTAGTTACAGTGTAGGTATAACAATAATAGTGTATATGTATAATAGACAGCAAAACAGATTTTTATGACGTCACTTTTGCGGTGTTCATGGTTTGCTATTATCGTTTTTATTTAACATGCGCAATAAATAAAGGTTTTACGAATTGAGTATTAAGTTGTGATAGGCGTCGTTCTCAATTTTGTGTTAATTTCTGTTATATAAATTATTAGCGAAAAGGTACTCTGCTTTGGATCGTATAAACTGGACGTTTTCCTTGAAACTGTGCACTCCATCACTTTCTTATAAAAATTGTATGGCAGAGTGATAAAAAGTATAGAGTTTCGAGGAAAATACTCGGGACATAAATACATTACTCAGTGCAACGAAACCGACTTTTGCTTTCGGTTTTTGAAGGGGCTGAAAGGTTCCGTGGATTTTTCGTGGTTTATAATAACACCCATCAAAGTATTGAGAAGTTTTAATCGAAGAAAGCCGACCTGCATTATTGTTCCGGACGCATTATTTTTTCACCCCGGAAAAGATAATGGGCTTTTAGGCAAGTTCAAATGGAGCTTATTTTTTTCCAGGCAACCTGATAGCGAATTAAATAATGCATTATACGTTTCCATTCAAAATTAAATCCGCCAATAATGCGGCAATTTTTGCTCTAAAACGGTCTAGATGATCCGATTTTAGATAATTTTCGCGACTTATTAATTAGGATGGGTGATAACATAATTACCGTAAATTGATGGCACATTAATCGTATACGGTTAAAATTTAATCACACATTCATTAGTTCAGGGCAATATAACATTCGTGCGTCAATAATCCACTGCGATTGAATTTATAATCCGAACCTTTTTTCTACCGATTTACTCTGAATATTGAAGCATTTAAACCCTTTTATTATTAATACTTTTCGTTCAATATTTCAAAACTCTTTTATTAGCGCGACAGCTTTGCACTTGCATTATCCTGCAAACTCCTATTAAAGTAAACAATCCCATAATTCCGAAAATATTGTGACACTTAATTTATGCGCTTACCAACGATCGAAGAGTTAATCAATCACTCTCGCGACATATATCGCTCAACGCGAACCTGAATATTTATGTACGCTGCATCCATAAGCACTATATTACCCCCATTCACTTCAAAACCAAACAAATTCGACCAACATCGCGTTATTAAATTCATGAAAACACTTTTTCCTCGCAATCCACTCTTGTAAATCACTAAAACCACCCAAAAATAATAAACTTTAAATTACTCACTTAAAATCCCCACCATTTGGAATTGTAACTTTCAATTTCCCCATTTTTATTAATCCTAATAAAAACTACCACTTCCACATTAGCATTTCAAATTTCCCCTAAAACAAAACCGATCCGGTGGTGTTTTTTCGTCGTCGCCATTCTGCGAATTGGCTCGATTGATTGTCGAAACGGCGCCTGCCCTGAGCGAATTTATCAATTTCGAAATGAATGAGTGAGACGAGGCAAGTCGGCAGTCTAACGTCCGCGGCTCCTAACGTCCGACAAAGAGTTACACAAATTGGAAATAGATAGATGGAAGGCAGTCGGCGTTGTTGCACGAAATTGAGAACAGCGGGTCTGATTACTTCGAGAACAATTGCGCCGGGTATTAGGGCGCAGCGGGTGATTATGTATCGCTCGTTTTGGAGCCGCTGAACTGGGTTGCGAAATCGCCGAGCAGTGATAATGCGTACAAAACGACGTTCGATTTGAATTGGATTCATGCCTCGAATTCACGCGATTCATGACGACACATTGCGCAGCGGCTCTTAAAACAAATTCGTTACTCGGCCGCCGAATGCAAATTCCCGTAGGCCAAAAAAAATCGGCGTTCGCCGATGTTTCGGGTGTTTCGTTATTTACTTGAAAACTTGCGTTCTCGAATTTTTTAGACAAAATAAACATAATATAAAACAAAAACTTTGAATTATATTATGTTTATTTTAGAATAAAAAACATTTATTTTTATTTTAAAGTGAAACTTCAAAATACCAACATGATATTTAGCGTTTATAGGTTAGAATGCCACAGATTTAAAGTTGAACTTTAAAATTACAGTCGAACTTAAATTTTAAAGCATTGTAAATATAAAATTGCAATTTTGTTATATTTACAGTATATCATATACATGGAATTTATAATATAATATACCACGTAATGTACGCTCGAAAATCTGGTTAAAAATTCAACTTCCTTTTTTTACACTTTGTAAGACTGTTTTTACAACCTGAATTCTGAAAGGATTTCGTGCAGATAAATCGCGTTGCGGCGCATAGAGTTTTACATGTCGACAAGCTAAATTTGTTTAGGGTGCCAGGGAGACAACCACGTAAATAATGCATCGTTTGTTTTACGTGGACGCAATGGAAAGGTTGGATTAGAGGCACTTGCGGAGCGCATTTTTCGGCAGCGTTTTTGCTTAAGTCTCCCGCAAATGGAACCTAACCTTCTTTCCTGTCGTTCACCAAAAAGTCTTTTATTTACCATTTAGGTCACAGATAACGTGCCGGATTGACAGCTCTCATTGTAAAACCGTTCTGTTTGCAGGAAGATTGGTCGTCCAACTCCACGCAATTTCCTCGCCATTTTGCCTTACGACGTGACATTCTCGAGTTAAAATCGCTGATAAATATTGTTCGTTTTGTTCGCAGTAAGAAATGGCACGAGATTGTGCCGCTTATGGTAGGATTCGGACGGAGGAAAATAAAACTTACTTTTATTCCCGTGTGAAATATTTACCGGGTTGACAAAGAGAAGGCAATAATGCGAGGGTAGTAACACATCGGTGTGGCTGATGAAATGGAGAAGAACTGAGAATCGCCGATTTTTATTCGATAAATCTATACCTTGTACCATCAAAGGATTCTTCCTGTGAGGGGAATGGACGATTTCTATAAAAAGCATACAATTTGGCTGGATTGTTTGCAATGTTAAAACTGCATATTACCGATCCGGGCAACTTCGCAGTGGGACTTCGACGGGAAAATAATTTAAGTTTGCGTCAAGTTTCTTTTTCGCCCAATATTTGTGAATATTCGCGAAACTTTTTTTAATAGACGGAAATGGAGGAAAGTTACAAGTTGTGATTAATTTTCGAATAACGCGAGGGAGAGAAAGAGACGGGAAAACGGGGAAGACGTAGTAAGTAGTCCTAATTACTGGCAAAAATAAGACGTTCGGAATTATGCTTCGCAAGCTGGCGAAGTTAAGTCGACGTTCCTTGAATTTTATACGAAATTTATGCAAAAAGATGAGCCGAGATTATCGTTCCCTTTAAGATTTGTTACATTACTAATTCAACCACAACATAAATTGAAAAAGTGTTTTAACTTTTTCTATAAACCTTCGCATTTTGATCGTTCTTAGCTTGACTTTTGTTCTCAATTGCAAATAAGGGATGGAAAGAGAAACTCTGACTTTGGCTACTGTCTCGGGGAAAAAGTCGCGAATAAAGATAAACCGAATAATTGGCGAAAAGTAGGTTCACCGAAACAAGGGTTCGCGGGTCCGCGAAAGACGACGCGCCACGAAAAACAATGGCTCGAATAATGGCGCGCGGGACAATGGAGCAGCGGCACAAATATTGCCAGCGCCGTATAAACTGTACACTTTTCTGTCGCGACGAGCAAGTAGATAAGACCGACTTCGGTCGGACGCGCCGAGGAACAGATATAATTGTGATTCGATGAAACAATTTTCACGAGTGTGTAAACGACTCGGTCGGTATCTTCGAATTAGTGGTCTTCACGACCCGACAAATAGTGTTTTGTAAAGGTCGTTTTGGGAAGTTTAAGACCATTTCGTTTTACAGAGTGTTTTATCTTTTTTAAGGGAAAAGGTTGGACCGCCTGATTTTTTCTTTAAGGAAAAAATCCACTTGGGAAAACAAAAACATTTTTGTATTTTTTCATCAAAAACATCTTTGTTTGAAACATTTTTCATGTCTTTTCTTCGAAAACATTTTTAAAAAAGACATGTTTTTTTGTAGTGAAAATCCAAAATTGCCTCCAATTTTCATCGACACGTTGTTTTACATTCGAGCGATTTCCTGGTATTTCCGAATGTAATTTGTCGCGACTTCGGGCGGTGCGGTTTCAGTGCACATGCACTCAGGTACATCGATTTAAACTCGGCTAAGGAAGATCAATTGTATTTTTCGAAATTGACAGCGAAATATTGAGCGCGCTCAAAGTACCCGCGAGACTCGAATTTTCCCGGGACATTGTTCGCAATTGGATTCGCCGGGTAAAATTTGATCATATGTTTGCGAATTTTTGAACAACGCGCCGGCCAGTGCATAATGGAGTGGTTTCGCGAGCGACGCTCCCAGAGCTTTTCGCCAGCGTCGTCAACTCGACGCAAAAATGCAGTATGCGAAAGTCACCGTGTTCAATTAGAACGTTGTGGAATTGGCTCTTTGATGCAAAGCGCGCGATGAACGGCTGCGTTTCATCAGAAATCGCGATCGGGGCAATTTTTTATTGGGATTATGATGTAAATGCGCGATGGAAATTCCTAACTGACTGCACTGTTAGAAATGTTTGTAAATTTCATAAAGCATTTTGACACAATTGTATCCCAAATTTCAAACTTTGGTATATTAAATTAATTAAAAATATTAACTTTAATAAAAGTTTTGTAAAATTAATATAATATTTACTAATTGTGTTTTAAAATGAATACTCGTGTATTAAATTTAATATACAAGTATGATAAATTAATTTACAATTTAATTTACCTGTTTGAAACAGGATTGGAGTCACATAGAAATGTTTTAATGAGTCGCAAAATCTTCTATTTGGCCCCAAATCAATCAGACAATCTATATGAATCGAATAGATTTCGGCAAGATCACAAGGCCATTTTTAAGAGTGCTGCTTCTGTACTTTATTTTTACTTTATTTTTAAAAATCTTCACAATGTTTGTCTGCGTGTATTATATAATGGTTACAAAAACAAATATTTTTTTATATTAAACCGAGTATGTGTTTAAAAATAAAATAATTCATGCAAATACAAACTTTTGGAAATCGATTATACAAAATCAACCCATCTATTTCAATTTTAAATACCAATATGTTCGAAATGCAAACACTTGTTTGTACAGCGTCGATAACGTAAAAAAAGTAGTGCAGTTTTAAAGATATTTACTTCAATTCAGCCTCAAGAAAATATGCTTAAATTTAAAATAGCAACTTTGATACAAAACTAAGTTTACTTTAAAATTAAACCATATTTACTTTAACTTTAGTGAGTGAAACTTCAAATTGACATGTTATATAGCGTTCAAAGGCTGCAGATTTAAAGTTGAACCTTAAAATTAAAGTTGGACTTGAATATTAAAACACATTCACTGGAATATAAAATTCCAACTTCGCATTTATCTCATAAAAGCTTGAAAACTTGGTTTAAAATTCAACTTTCTCTTTTACAGTGTACAATTAAGAAATATTTTCAAAACTTCTCTCTTTACCTTGCTTTACAATTCCATCAAACAATTCCAAAATTTTCTCCTGTTTGTCCAAACATTTGCCCGCTTCGATTGCCACCAAAATTGATTGCCCCGAATTTTTCGACAAATAATGACTCGTCGTTCATTTTCCGTCATTTTTCGGCCGCGAAAGCGCGTTGCAATTGTCAGCGCCCGTCTCGCCGAAATGACGTAACAGTTCGACGAAGTCGACACGTCCGATTGACAAATTCGATTGACCGCCCCCTCCCGCGCTTAACTTTGACGCGCGCGCGAAACTGGCCGAAAGTCGGGCAGCGTTACGCTTGCCAACTTTTAATTAAATAGGCGCAGCGATAAGCGGGATGATTCCGGGGTTCCGGGCGAGATGCATTTTTGCGCCGCGGCGGCAATGAAAATTTAATTAACGCCGCGAATTCGTGCCGGCTTCGTCCGCTTTTTCCGCCGTGCATATGTCCGCTACAAAGTCACCTAATTTTTACGGTGCAATTATATGTCGACCCTAGTGGAAAATGTGATGTGGCAAACATCATCAGAGAATTCCTGATGAAAACCAAATAAGGTTCCAATGAGGTATCCGATAAGGCATTGAGTCGAATGTAACGGTTGGCATTGGTAAGGCCCTGATGTGGCACGCCCCTTAAAAGACCACATCAGGGCCTCATCAGGAAAACTGGTCATGCCCAGATCAGGACAATTTGGTGTGGATATGATGTGGCAACCTGATCATGGCC
>JABFPB010001688.1:0-23765 GCA_022817645.1 Ceratoteleas bidentatus | reverse complement strand
ATATACTTCCTTCAAGAATATCTCATCCAAGAATATAATATACTTGGAAACAGTCAGAATTTTTTTTTCAGTGTACATATATAACATATTGTACACATTATTCCGAAGCAGTTTTAAGGGAAGGTTAATTTCAATATGAGTTTCACACATGTGGTTTTTTTCGGAATTCGAGTAGGTTTTTGTCGTGGATTTTGCACCAGACGTTTGCACTTGCGTTTTCGTTTCGACCGCGACCGTTCGGTTGCGGCGCTATTTAATAAAAGATGTGCGTTTTAGCGTTCGCGTTTTAATAGCGCTTCGCTCGTGCGCGATGCATTTTAATCCGAGCGGACGTAATCCGCGCAGTTTTTTTTGCACTTTTCCGCTCCTTTCAGCAATGTCATTATAATATTTCTGTTGCAAATATTTCAAGAGGTAATACATTTGTTCGAGGAGTTTTTGCGAGTGTTAATTGAATTCTTATTCGGTTTCAAGGGATCTGATTGATAAATCATAAAAAAAGATATTTTGAGACAGGAATAAAGTATGATTTTAGTTTAATAATTAAAATAGTTATTGGTTTTTATTGCTAGGCTTTTCTTATGTTAATTATATGTTATTTAACTGTCGGTGTAAATGAATTCAATTGAAATTCCCCTTTACCTTATTAAATCGAATTATTATTCACAGTTTTAGATATTGACATTTTCACATAAAATTCAGTAAGAATTGTGCTCATAAAATTAATGTGATTAAAAATCTATGGTTAATTTTTTTCGACAAATGGAAATTCTTTATCGAAACTACTTAAACACTTAAATAATCAGTAATAAATTAAAAAATAATTTAATATTTTTAATTTAAGTATTTAAGTAGTTTCAAAACTACTTAAATAATAAAGTTAATTAATTAATTGCTTAAATTTTAAAATTAATTTACTTAAAGTTTAAAATTAATTAATTAAAAACAATTAATTAATAATGATTTAACTATTGAATTAAATTAATTAACAATTTAATTATTTTATACATTTTCACTGCGATTTAACTAACTATTCATTTTCACGTGGTACAATCAATAACAAAAACCATAAACTAGTTTGCTTTTTTCCTCTTGTCATCATCCGTTTATATTGTACACGCTCATTGGTCATCCTCGTTATTTACACCGCCAATCCGACGTTACACCAACCTCTGAAACACACCGACACTTATTAGCTGTGCGCTAATTACCGCGACTCGATGAAACGGATCGACGTGCGTTAAATAATCGATAGTGTCCGGTCAAGAAATAATTGCCTCCATCGCTGAATCCCAAACCAAATCCACCCGAAAATATCGACCGATTTGCTTGAAATTTTCGAGCAAATGGTTCGGCACTCATCAATCATAAACTTAAAATAATAAAAATGGAAATACTGCTTTTGCCATTTCGCCTAGAATTCATTAATTTAAGCAATAATCTATACAAAATATAATTATATTTTACATTAATTTTTACGCGTTAATTAAATGAGCTTTGTAAAATAAATACTTTATATTTTTTTTTAAATATAATTTTACATATTACATTTTGCTAACTTGAACCAAGTGTAAATTAAGGAGGTTCGGGTATGATGTTTTAGAGGGAGAAGAATAGAAGAACTAAAGCGAAGGATTAATTATTTAGTAAACTAAATAATTATTATCAATAAAATTTGTTATTACAATTATATTAATAAAATTAAATTTCAGTATTATGAACGTTATGAATTGCGATTGTTGCGACTTCAGCTAGTGGATTTTTATCGGAATTTGCAAAATATAAAGCAAATGTTTTTCTTTACGTAATATTCAATTATCATTACGTTCTCCTCGTAGGAAAATATTAAATTCCTTCATTCAAAATTTGAAAAATGGGTGTGAACTAAAATAACGATCAGTATTTAATGGAAAAAATATATGTCACAGATACATTTACAAAGAATTACTGTGCAAAGTTTGAGCAGAATCGCACTGTAAAAACAGGTGTCTTATTTTAAAACACTTCTGTCCCATTTTTAAAACGTTTTCAGGTGTTTTAAATTTTAACCTATCTTTCTATAATGGGAAACACTCATAAACGTTTTAAAATTGAGACGGAAGTGTTTTAAAATAAGACATTACTTTTTGCAATGCGACTCGTTAGTTCAAGAGACATAAATTCAACAATTTAAAATCTGTTGAATTTATTTCTTTTGAACTAGCTAGTCGATTATGTTCAAGCTTTGCACAATAATTCCTTGTAAATGTATCTATAATACACATTTTTTTCATTAAATATTGATCGCTAGTTTAGTTTGCACTCCAACCTCGTTAAGGGCAATTTATGTCAAATTTAGATAATTCTGTAACTTATTTAATTGTACAATTGTATAATTTTCTAACCCCTTAACTTTTTCCCACCAATTTTACTCACTTTTTTTCTGACAAATATTTTGTCCATTTTTATCTCTCAACACGTTTCCCGCTTAATCGCGAGAAATCGACGATCGCGAGCATTATGTCATCTCGAAAGAATGGCATTAGCATTCCCGCGAAAAAGTGTATAACTCGAACGTATTACCCTGACGAAGGTCAGCATGACAGGTCACCTGCTGACCTACTTCGGCGATGTGGGCCGTGCTACGACGACAGCCATTACTCGTCGCTACTATTGCACCCGGCAAATAAATACATGCAAGCTAACTTATTGGAATTACCTGGATAGTTCGGTAGGCCATCGAGGTCGCTCCCCCAACGAAATTTAGAGCCCTCAGCCGTCTCTCGGAAAGCGCTATTTTCAATGCCTTTTGTTATGGGTTCTTTTTAGTAAATTTTTTATATTAATTTAATTGAATTTTAGATTTGTCTAAATAGCTTAAATTATTTTTTATTCATATTTCAATTGTGGGGTTGTACCGAAATTATCTGATGTTGAAATTAAGACTTTTGGATTTTGAATTTTATATCACTCCTTCTTTGCACTTATTGGGAATTTTTCATAAATAAACTTCTCGATAATGTTGAAATTTTTTTAAATTACAATTTCGGAATTTATAGATTTATTATGTTATTGCACTTTTTGAGAATATTGCAGCTGATAACCTTTTAATAATTAATAACTTAATTTATTATGACTCATGAACAAACTCAATTTTGTATTAATTTTTTTAATTACTGTTAAAACGATTTAATTAATGTTGGGTGTGAACAATCCGTCGAAGAAAAGATTTTATCACATCGGGCTATCGGGCTAATTGATATTTCGGAGGGGAGAATAATTTTGGGGCGTTTTGAAGATCAAATTTGGGGTTTCGGAGTGTCATCAGTATGGATTAATAAAGAAATCTTTTGAAAGGTCGAAGTAGATACATTAATTTTTTCAGTGAGACTGAAGATAAAATAAAATCTGTGTCTAAAAATGGTAAGTTCCAGAATATTATTTCAAAATTGAGGGAGTCGCAGTTAACTAAAATACTACATTTTTTACAGTCCACTAATTTTGTATAATAAATATTACATTTCAAATTAAATAACGTACATGTTAAAATGTGTACGGTTTATTAATTACCTGGAAAAGGTCATGAATCATTAAGCACTATCAGTATCCACAGTTCGGCTACCTGATAAAAGGTCAATAGGTTATTAGAGATATTCAGTATAGATCGCGGGTGTAACAATTAAGACAATAGAAATACAGTCAGAATCAAAAGTTTATTCCAACTTATTGTTTGTTGCGTATGTATACGCAATTTTTAGGTTTTTTTTATAAAACATATCCGATAAAATAGTGTCACAAAGATAATTATTAACTCAATATTCCTCAACTAATATATTTACTTTTTCGTTCTTTCGCATGAAAACTTTTTTCTATTTTACACTAGAAAATAGCCCTTTTTACCGATTCAATAAGTGATGATTCGGTAACTAAACGGTGAACTTCAATCATTCTTTAGTTTTCCAGAAAAACAGTGAATGCAAAAACAAAGATATTTTAAGAAATACATTTAAGAAAAATCCTGGTCTTCCTAACTCTCCCATGTTAAACGTATCAACTTTGACATTAAATAACTTGCATATAAGACGATCAAAGTTGCTAAAATTGTGTAAACTAAACCTTTGGAACTTGATTAATTGATGTACCAAATTCCAGCTCATTGGTGAATTTTTGCCTTAGTACTAGTGCTATCTTAAATGAACCGTTGGGAGCTCTAGTTTATTTTAATTTTTGATTTGTTCAAAACATTCAAAATTGTATTTATTATTTTATTTTTAATGAGGTGAGATCTCGGTATTGATCTGGGAGCTGAAGGATTAATGAACTAAAATTAAATAATAATAAATAATAACAAAATCAAATAATTAAAAAAGAATTCATCCAATACATAAAAAACTGTTCATATGATATAAAAAATTGTACTCTAAATTTTCGTGTGTGCAATTGTGACAATTTTTTCATTCTTACTTATTGGTTCTATATATGAAACAAATAGTATAATACTGATTTTGAAACAATTTAATTCTTAGTTACCCTCCATAAGTCGCGTGATATTGATTTTCAAAAAGCGGTTGCTCGTAGAGCACCTTAAATTTTTTGTTTCGTCGTCGCAAAAATGGCTAACCAAAATGGACACTCGATTACATCGGGCGGTAATTTATTATTCCCTTTGTGGGACGTGAATGTTCTTGTTTTCCGTCCTAAGTCGATCGGATTATAATCCTCTTAGAGTTTCTTACGGGAGTTGGTCCATTTCGGCTCGAAACTGATCGGATTATAATTCAATCAGGTTTAAGAAAACGGCCGGTGGGTCAGAGATGGCCGACAATGCCGGAATAAGAATAAGACTAAGAACAAAAATCGTCGACAAGTTAGCCTAATCGAGTCAACTTATCACCGTTTTGCAGTTTAATTAATCGGCCAATCGAGGCGCGAAAAAAGGACGAAAGTCTATCGAAAGTGTTTTGTTGTTTCGATCGAAAATTGTAACGTCGGAATTGCCTACGAGGAAAGTTATTTATAATATTTCAATTTCGTTTTCGACTTGGCGCTTTGTGCACCTTCGAAGAAGAAATCTTATTAAAACTTTCGAAAGTGCGCTCATTGTGAAGACCGGGTATAAGTAATGAATCACGAAGGAAAATACGTATGCACGCAAAGACGAGTTACAGAAAAAGTATTTCCAAGTCCGAGGCGCCGTATTTTATTGCGACACTGCGAATCCAATAAACGTTTTATTGTATTTTCCATAAGAGTGCAACTTGTCAAAGACAACGCACACCTGGAAAAAATTTAGTAACTTTAAATTTACGTGAATAGGGCTAAATAATTCATTTTTCGAATATACATAAAGAGTATATATTGACAAAATAATTAAGGTGTCAAAAGTGAATTAACAATTTTTTGGAAAGAATTTTCTAATAATTTAGTAATAATGATTATTATTGCCCTGTAATAAGTGTAATAATAAATATTCTTGCCCCCTCATCAGGGTAATAATAATTATTCTTACCCCCTCAACGGTTATGATTTTTAAATGATTCTAACAAAGACAAATAAAATTGTTTGATGCAATGTAAACAGTTCTTTTTTCTAGGTAAACAATCGTAACAGTAATTAACCGGCGTTAATTGAACAAGTATCCGTAATCGGTGAAACGCGTCGTTAACCTCGCGTGCAACTTCTTCGCACACATTATTAAACTCGTGAATATCGCGTGAATCGGCCGTTTCGCACCATCCATTTCGCAAATTAAATGCATCGCCTGCGAACTTGGAGAGAGTAATTAATTAATTAATCGACGCTTTTTCGACTTTCGCGAAAATGAATTACACATTTGCGTTCGGTTTACGAAAAGCGTTTTTTTCGCACGCACGTGTCGTCAAAATGACCCGTTTCGCGACATTACGTAACGCGACCTTATTGAGTCGCACTTTTTCAAGAGCGTAATTTGAAAGTTTGATTTTTTTCATTCCGCGCCATTCTATAATTTAGTTTTGCAATGTAAATTCGCGGCGGAAGAGTTGTAACTTCCTTTTTATGCCACTTCACGGATTCGATAATATTTAAATTTTTACATGGGAAATCACGTCAGCGAGATTTATATATGCGCGAAACCAATCGTATTTCAACGATGACGATGGACAGTGCACATTTTCGGGACGATCCGACAAAGATTATGTATTTTAATGACGAAAAGACGAATTGAAATTGAACGCTGCTTGGATTTTAGAGAACCGAGAAAGGCGGGTTTTTCCAGGATATTCCCATTTGCATCTTATCGGCGGCGTTCGATGATTTAATAATTCGATTATCGTAAGTTCCGCGATTTGGTTTTTGAATTTTTCGCATTTAAGAGTCATGAAGGCGAGATTGTGTAAGGCGATATGAAATACGTAAATGTTTCTGTTATTAATGACGATGGAGCAAAGTGGAAGATTATTTTGCACTTTAATCAAACAAAACCTAATCGGGTCTATTTATCATTCGTTGGGTTAAATGAATCTTTTTTTCTGCGTTTTCGCAAATGTCCCGATCCGGTTTTACCCATAACCTTTTGCAGAACAAATAGTTTCTTGGTTAAAAAAAGACGGGAATCAATAAAAACTGTTAATTACGTACGCGCGAGAATCGAATATGATGAGGATTGGTTAAAAATTCATATTTTAGATGGATATTTGAGTTGAAATTGAGTTTGAAAATGTCATGCAAAGTTGCTAAGCGGTTTAGATGGTACATCCGGTTAAATGTTCTTGTTTTTGCATATAGCATAAGGAAACAACTGTTTTAGGAATAGTAAAGTTTAAGTTTAGAAGTTATGTTAGAAATTCGTCTTAATTTTTCATTATTAATGTTTTAATAATAAATAGTACAATTAAATAACATTATATTTTCAACTTTTCGTTCTACTCAATAAATAAATGTCAAACGTGATACTTCACCGGAACCCGTGCATTAATCGAACTAACGTACAATTAATTTTCGGTATCCTACACTGTAACCAAAATAGCTCCTAATATTAACTTCGTGTAGAGCTTGAATTAAGTGAACCCAAAATAACTGAATTCTAAACTCGAAACCACGGAATTCGCTTGAAACAACTGTGTTTCACTCGAATCAAACGATTCGTGGAGTTGACACAACTCCATGAACTGGCTGGGTATACACAAATCCACGGTGAAGTTGATACGACCGTATTTCATAAGTATCTTTGTACATTTTAAATTTTCCTTGAAAATATCTTTTAAAAACTTCACTTGTGATAGATTCGTCCAAGTATGCATTAAAGAAATTTTTGTAGGGATACAAATCAACATATAACTAAAAACAAGAAATTTAGATGACACAAGATTTAAAAAAATTTACAGTGACTAACTTTTTCTCAAATATACTACGATTTAAAGATTATGGAGTTTTCCACACATTTCTTAAAAATATTGCCTTTTGCAATCATATCTGCTTTAAGCAATCTGAAAATATGCCGGGAAAAAATAAATTGGGCATACATAAAAAATACATTAATAATACCAAAAAATAATTAGTATATACTTTTTTTTCCTTAGATGTAAAAATTTTTGACTTCTTCATTCATTTTATGTATACCACATATATGTCCACATCTGGCATATTGTATATTCTTATTTTTAGGTGGGAGAATATATCAGACATCATTTTTATGACTTTCTGACCGGTATCTAAGAAATTCTGCAAAAAATTATATATCTACTTTTCATATAGTTTTCATATATCCTCAAAACTTGAAACAAATTAAATAATAAAATAAGTTTTGCTAACCGTGCTGCGTTTGGGCGCAAAAGTCCGACGCGCTCCGGGTAATCCACGCGATTGCTCGGACACCTGTAGCTATATCGATCGGCCGAAGACGGTCAGCCACTTTTTCGACCGCTGCGACTTTCCGCGCGCACGCTTTCTTTGCGTGCTGCGACCGTTTTATCCTCGGAGATATCTCACTAGGGTCGTTTGTTAGGCCGAATAAAGTCAACGATAAATTCAACGGGATGTTAATTAAGCTGATTTATGGCTGTCCGAATTTGATGGGCGCTGGTTTGCCGTTTCAGAAAGGTATTCCGGAAAAGAGACTTGAAAGTAGAGATTAGACTGCCGAAATTAGAGTGAAGACTCTATTTTGGGAATATGAAATATTCTTAACTACTTTGCAGAATTTGAAATACAGGCAAGATCTGATTTTAAAGAGTGTCAAGTGACTTTAAACTGATAAAATTATAGGTAAAAATAGGGTAATGTGATAGATAACGAATGGAAAATGAGTTTCGGTTATAGGCAACCAATTAAACATATAATAATATTGTCGTTAACCTATGAAATAACTTAACCAAAAATAAGGTATATTTTATAGTTAGCCAATCGAAAATAATGTTTATTAAATATAGTCAATCAGAAGATTTGATTATTGGTGACATAATTAAAAGAAATTATTCAATTATGTCACCAATTGCAAAAATATACATCTACACAATGTGTTTCCAAATTTAGCTAATGCAAATATAAATGCTGAAAACAAAATTTTTTGGGCCCATTACGTTGTAAATTGCAAAAAGCGCGAAATTTCGACGTCTGTCCATATTCGCATTATCAAATTTGGGGAACCGATTGTAACTCTCTGACAGTCTCGTCAGCGATCTTATTTGGTTTGAAATTAACTCTCTTTCGCGCGAAACTTGCACCCGATCGATCGGCAACACGGTAACACAATAATTACATCAATTCGGCGTGAATACGTTCGACTGGTAGCAGCTGATGTTGCGTTTCGTGCGATCCGGAAACAATACCGGGAATTAACGCAATCGCAATATTTCACGGCGGTTCGCGCGACTAAACAGTTTGCACATTTTCAGCGATTTCGCGTTCAGTCAGACGGACATATTTCATCAACTAATCGCGAAAAACGTCGCTGACGTTACGCCGAACAAAACGTTCCGACTTTTGATGAGATTTGGATGTTGCGATGTTAAAACGGAACTGAGAAATAATGGAAATTAGGTTATGTTGGCAGTGTTGGGAGGACTCTGATTTTGGGTGAAATATCGGTCGATCGCTGTGAGGTAAAATAGCTTCGCAGATTTAATTAAATTAAAACATAACTTCTAAATTGATGACTCCTAGTTCTATGAGGTTATGTTATGAAATTAGAAAACAGTCGGCTTTTTATCAATTTATATTAAAATGAGTAATAATTAGACTTTTTAAAGATTTCGACTATTCCTTCAACACTGCCATACGTTAAACGCGATAACCTCGAAACCCTATTAACCTCAAAGTAAAATAAATCTCACTTTCGAAGGTGTCTTCAACTCAACCCGATTTTTCATAAGAAGTTTCAATATTTACCCCGATAAAACCACTCTATTCCCAGTCACTAATAATTTCTGTAATTTCTGAAGTAATCCAAGTCCACAGCACTTCGTTCGAGATTAAATGCACTCGTACGAAGCGCCAGGACAATCAAATATTCGTAACGACGTAATATGTAATATGTAAAATATTACATATTACATTTTACATATAAATTTAATATATGTAAAATATATTACATTTTCCGACATCCAAATTGTACGGCGGCGAATGTCTGTGCATAATTCGCGAAACCTGATTACAAATGCTGAAAACAGTATCAAGTCGATCGGAGCTCTTTTTCGCTCTTTCATTTTCATTTCATTTTCGCCTCGTCACGCTGGAACAATGCGAGTAGGTGTGTCGGAACAACACGTGCGTGGGATTCCGCGCGACTTTTTTCCGCCGCAGTTATTTTTACGTTGTTTGCCGTTAACGTTACGGTTATTTTTAGCGTTGCGCGAAAAATTTTTTCCGCCGCAAATTCGTCAAATAATTAGAAAAACGGCGAATAATTTTGTTCCGGGGAACCGCGACAAAACAAGTCCTTTCTTTCGGAAAATAATAGCGAGCGCGCGGGTGCATTAAGGCTCGGGAAATGAGGAAAAAAGATGTCGGAGTTTTCTTTTCGTTTCTACGCGGAGCAATTCGCGAATAACGAATGTTGTCGAGAGAAATGGAGTTCGCGGAAGCGGTGCTTGTTACTTATTTTTAGTACAGTCGGAAGGGAAAAAAATCGGGAAATGCAGGAGGAGTAAGTGACTTTTCTGTGTAATTGTGAAAACAAGTGTTTTTTATCACGATTGAAATTCGAAACATTTAAGGCGTGATTGGCGAAACGGGGAGATTTAAAAGTTTGCGGAACAAACTTTTAGAGGTTTAATTGATATAGTTTGGGATATATTTCGGTGCTAGCACATACAGGAATTACATTGAAAATGTAACGAAGATAATTATTTCCAAGTTTTTCATCGAATACAAAAATTATTCAAAAAATTTCTTGAATTATTTGAATTATTTGATTGAATAATTAATCGATTATTATTCAATCACTTCTTTTAAGATCAACTCTTTTAAAACTCAAGTTAAAATCAGTTATAATTTTGTTGCAGTTATTAAAATAATGTTTTACAAGGAAACATTCCCACACAGTCGAAAATATGTTTGCGAATATAAATTGCGAAAATATTCATTTTCAATATATTTACAATATATTAAATGAATTTAAATGTTTGTAATATATAAATTTATGTATATTTATATATATATATTTTAGTGTTCATATGAGACAAATGTACAAAAAATACATTCGAATTATAGAATTTTTTGTCAAAATAAATTATATGTATTTTAACATTTATTTTACGATTATATTTCTCATGTTATTTATTCCTAATAATATACTAATTTAAATGATTAATTTAATATAAATAACCAAATAGGTGGATGATAAAAAACCGTCCACTTTATTTACTTTTTTCTCCAGGAAAACATTCCTTTCTAAGACACTTTTCGTGTCCTCCGCGGAAAAAAGTCGTCGAATGAGTTCACGTGTTTTTCCGGCGCGAGCAAAAACCTTTCCGCCCGGTTTTCCGGACGCAAATGAAATTATTGCACCGAACGCGGACATGCGTACTCGCGGGTTCATTAAATTTGCGTGCGCGTCGTAATTGGAATATATTGCCGACATTCGGCAGAAAAAAGTTGGCCGTGGAAATCTTCGCCGCGGGCATTCGATAACGGCGCCTTATAATTTATTTACACTACTCTCACGTCGCGAACATAACACGCGATATTAACGATTAATGAAATTGACAATCCAAATCTGCCGACTAATGATCGATTTTTGATGGATTTTATTGATTTAACATTTTGAAATACAATTATTCCAATTTTACATCGTCTGCTTTGCTGATAAACAAAAATTTAATTAATCTTGCTGATTAAAATTAAGAGGTAAAATCAATAAACTTATGCATTGTAAAAATTACGAATTTAAATGGATTAAAATTAATGATAATAATTACAATTAAAATTTAAATGAAATTCTCATTTCAACTTACCTCGAAATTGCAATAATGTTAAATTTAATTGATTACTCGTTGTATTTAAATTTCAGTACAAAACCAAATTTAACCAAAATACATGTTGTGTCTCTTCAATGGTATATCGATTGTTTTACCGATTTTATTTCACCTTTAAAAACATATATTTGGTATTTTTGATTTGAGATTATGTCTTGTTCTCAATAAAATTTATATTAATTAGTTATTACAAATGTTTTGGGATGTCGGCAAATATTCAGATGCAAATCAATATTGAATTAACGTTGCCGAACATTGCAATCGGAAGAATTGGGTTAAAACTGATTTTTCTTGTTGTTTATTCGGAGTGTTGATTCAGTTTTGCAGTCGCGGTTGGATCGGCGCGCGTACTCGTGAAAAATTGCTTCCATTATGCAAATAGTTTGTTGACTCGACATTTCGGGATCGGCTGTTTAATTATCGCAATTATCGGAGGGTCGTTGTTTTATTATATTTGCCGAAACTGACCATCTGCTCCTGATCGGACGCCGTTTTACATGCGAATTTAGATTTTGGCTTCATTGGAATTGTAACGTTATCGGGAAATACAGTAATTAAGGCTAATTCGACAATCGCAGGGATGAGAAAACGAGCAATTCGACGCGATAATTTTTTGAATAAAGGCCTGTTTGATTTGTATCCAATTTTTGAGCTTAATTAAAACTTCGGGAACTGATATCGATATGTATCGGACAAATTAATCCATTTTAAAGAGCTTAATTAATTAATGCATATTTCCTGCGCTCTTAATAAAATCTCATTTAATGCTGGACGAATTTTGTTTTTTTTTCTCATGAAGAATCGTTATTTATTCGAAAGAGCAGAACGTTAATTTTGTCATTCATCACGATTGACATTTAATGTGATTGATCGAAAATCCGTTGTGACGACTGTCATAAATGGAGACTTGCGTATGCACAAAAAGCACAATTCTGTTAATAAAGCGACGTGAAATCGTTGGCGCGTTGCCTTTGTAAGGCTTAATAACGTTGTCGCCATACATATTATCCGCTTGGTCTTTTTAGGAACGACAATTTGTTTACCAACGGGAGATGGTTATCCGAACCCGTTATTTATTGATGCAGCCGCTATTTAAAAAAAGTCATGTCCCGCGTTTCAGTCTGATCAATAAATTTGTACAATTTTAATTCTTCGGCTTTACTTTTCACTGTAGCATACCCGCACGGACAAAAATATATTCACAAAATATATTTGCAAACACATAACTTTTTCCCCAAAAACTAATAGATTTTATAAATTTTTATATAGTTTACCGCTTATATTTCTTGTAAATATATATAAAATATATATAAAAATATATTTGACATATACATAATTTATATTGTATGAATATATGGAAAATACATACAAAATATATAAATTTTTGCCATATATTGTACCGTCACCGATACAATTTGACATCGATTTCTTCCGTATCAACATCTTCTCCTCTCTAAAAAATTGATTTCATTCACCCCATCAATTTTCATATCCCACTACTTTTAAATCAAATTAAATCAAATTAAATGCACAAATTTAATCCCACCATCTTGAAATCATCCCTCCAACAGCCTCAACACGTAACCTCAACAAATTTCCTTCAACCTAAATTAAATCATCGTTATTTATCCACCTCCCCCACTACTATGTTTAAGTACACCGTAAAATTTTAATCCTTATTGAACGACCTCTGATCGTCGTCGCCGTTTTATTGCCCTCGTCATTTTTCAGCCTAATTGAATCCAGAGAACTCGCGTTCCATATTGAACATTTCGCGAAATTATCGTGGCACCGAAATGTAACATGGCTTTGAGGTTAAAGTGACATTTGAATTGCAAAATTAGTCCCGCGAAAGTTCGGAATCCAAACCCTGTGCTCGCGGCCCAAAAATAGTTCAGACTGAAGTCGTCGAGACAGCCGCACCCGTCTGACTTGGTTTGTCGTCGCCGTTCGCTAATCGAGTCGGGCGCTTTTATTTCGCGAACGACGAAAAACGCGCGCGCCACCGGCAGTGTTAATTCGCGACCGAGAAATGCCCGTAAATTTGTAAACGTCCTTGCTGGGGGGTACACCGGAGGAAAATAAACTCGGCTTCGCCCTCCCGATCAATAGCTACAGGTGGCAGCCATTTCGTAACCGAGCGCAGCTATATCGCAACCCTGTTGCCCGCTCGCGCTCCTTTTTTCGCAGCGCGCGCTCCTTTTTTCGCAGCGCGCGCTGTTTTGAGTGAAGTTACGAATAAAGAAATATATTTTTCATATTTTTGGGATCTTAAAAAGTAGTTGTGAGGTCTTCGCGCCTAAACCAAATTTGGGCCAATAAATTTCATGTAGGGTGTTTTGCATTCGTCGCGCCCAAATGACAAAAATTGGGTTAAGCCATTTCGGGTTTGCAATTTGGGCGCCTGCCTCAGTCTAGTTTTTATCGTGTCTTTATGATTATTTGTATGAATAGTTGGGACAGATGACAGGTGTATTTACTTGTCGCGCCCAAATTTGGTCTGGACGAGTGGCGGCCAAATATATTTGGGCGCCATTTCCTATCCGGTCTTTCATTTCGATTTTAGTGTGATTGAATGAGAAATTTGCAATCGTTTTTTGTTTCATATACGCCGCGCCCAAATGTATGTTCGCCATTTCGTGGATTCAAATTCAACACTTGACATTTGGGCGCCAGCCATAGTTTTGTATTCGTTGAGACATGTGGATCATTTGTACGAATGTTTTGGGCAGATAAAAAGTGCGTTTGCTTCGATATGTCGCGCCCAATTAGAGTTGGACGCCATTTTGTTTTTTTTCTTTTAAAAGTTTCGATCATACGTAAACATGTTTCACGTTGACCCAACGTTTAGCTGTTTCACGGTGTCTCGCGCCCAAATTTTTGAACTTTGAATTCGAATTGAATTCGGTGCAATTTTGCGTCGCATTCGACATTTCCCAACACCGGAACTCCTGCGCAAACTTTCTGCGCAGTGACAAACCCATCTTCCCCTTGAATTCTACACAAACAAAGTCGACCTTTCGGCGCCCAAACGTTTAATTGCTCGTCTTTTTCGCTGATAATTTATGCCGCGGATTATTCAAATGTATCGAGCGGTCCGCTGATGTCAGCCGCGCCGCGCGCTTGATCAATGTAATCGACTGCGGGGCTTTCAAGGGCGCGTCGCGAAGGTGAAAACGAGACGCTCTAATTATCTGTAATGCCGCTTTTGTGCACTTTCGCCGACAATTTTCGTCGCGTCCTCGATCGCGTTTCGCGTTTCGGCCACGCGCTCCATTTGCCGTCCCCGATTTCGATTAATTTAATGTTTATAAATCAACCGAAATCGAGATTGATCTGAATTGGAAAGACATTATCCGCTATCCGTGCGAGCTATGCTTGGAACACTATCAATCCGAGTCGATCCGTGTAAATAAATGCGGAAACAATCTTTCAGGATATATACTGACATAATTACATTATAAAGCGAGAGTTGCGCTGAATTCGGGGGGAAATTAATGTATTCGACGGAACGGTCGAAATCATTTTTCGGCAGACCCGATCGTCAGATGTCATAATAAGCTGTCACACTGAGACGAAACAGTCGATATATGTGATTGGTTTGCAGTGAGAGAAATTATGGTCGGATGATTTATGTTTCACAGTGGCTTAAGGCGGTGTCGGAAAAACATTGTGGGGAATTGTTCGAAAAGATATTGGGTATAATATCCGTGAGATTCAGTAGGAGGAATTACAGATATAGTTTTTTATAGTTAGCTACTAGAACTGGAATGTTCAATATTGGTCATAACGGAAAATCAGCGAAATTGAGAATTGAGATTATTAATTTCTGTTGATAAATAATCTTATCACATGCTAAATGAATCGAAAATCAAGTGAATAATGGATTTATTTGATCGTCTACTGTAAAGCAGTGAAATTGCACAATGGGTTACGCAATCGAGTTTTATAATTAGCTCGAAAATGGGTTAAATAATGTAATAATCCGGAACCTACGTTGAACGTCATTTTCTAGACGATCGACGTTATTTTTAGGTAAAGTGTCGAGGTACGTTTATCGTCACGATTTAGTGAGAGTAATAGTAAACGTGGATTGTCGGTCAATCCGAAATGAATCAAGTACAAAAAATTACGTTCACTGCGTCACTGCAAATCGAGTATCAATTCGTTTTTATATCTATTATTTTATATGTATTGTACATTTTTATATTTTACACCATTATTTACATCATTTACATCATATTAAATACATACTTTCGATTGACCGCATTTATTATCATTTATGTATTATTTGTTATATGTGCTTTGTTTCGTCTCTCCTTTGTTATTTATTGTCTAGTATTATAAATTAAGTATGTAATTGGTTTTCCTCAACTAAAGAATTAAGTGAAGCGAATTAAATGTTTGTTTTGGTATATGGATGATTTGAGAATTATCTACCAATTTGTGTCCCAATTTTTATGTAATTTCCGTGACTCATAAATTTAAAGATTATAATTGATATAAATGATTTGATTTACACCTTCATATTACTGTATGTATGAAGTTTGAAATACCTTAATAGTGTGAAATTCTATTATAATTATCGTAGAAAATATTTGATGAATACAATTACGTTTCTTTTCTATGTTGTGAAATATATATATTTCACTTTTTTCCACTGCAATTACACCTTTATTAAACGTTTTCTAAGATAATTATAATGAAAGTGCACAATAAATGTACAGTATACGTATACAGTAACATGAATCTGTAAATGAAATCATTTATATGTAGTATTAACTATACAGAATTTAGTTAATACAACTATTTTTCAGTTAGCTAATATAGCGTCGATTTATTTTGACTATATTATTTCGACTATATAAAATGGCGTTAATAAAAATACTTTAAACTTAAAGTATACTTAATTCATAGTTGATTTAAGTTAATTTTAGTCGATCAAAGTAAATCCCACTTCCAATAAGTATTTTAGTTAAACTAAATGTTAGTTAAGCCACCTAACTGTTTTAGTCGCGCAAACTAAATTCCATTTCTCTAATATAAAAAACAAGTGAATAAAACCTGTCCTATTCACGAAAAATGTTCTCCCCGAGTATTTTCCATTAAAGAAAGAGCCGTTCAGAAAATCTCTGTACTTCATCGAATTCTGCATTTCCACATAACATCGCTGCCATCAATTAACCGAACGGACAAAACAGTCGGCCGCGTTTCTTTTCGTCGGGTTATGGTGCGCCGAAAAATGATATTCGTCCGTTCGAAATGCGCCTTGCACATGCGGACGCGACGCATTCAATTTCGCGATTATTTGCAAAACGCTCGCGGCGCGGTGCTGTTTATGTGTTGATCAAATATTAACCCTCGAGAGTAGGCGCACGGTCACGCGAATTTGCGATCGAATTGGCCGGCAATTGACAATTAGCGGCGAGAAATTCGCGTGCGCGGACAAACAGTCGGACGGCGAATTAAGTCACTTCTTCGCGCGCGGACGAAAACCAATAAAGGCGCTTATCAAGTCGAAAGTTGGCGTTCGGCGTTACTGGGTCACAAAGAGCCGAGGCGGCCGTTAATGGAAAGTACGCCGGCTATTATTCGGGGTTGCATAAATGTTTGCTAATGGCGAATAATAAGGGCTCGGACGGATAATAGTTTTTCCAGACGTACGAATGTTTTGCAATGTAAGATGTAGCAAGGATTTCGGAGGGAGGTTTGTGTTGGCTGAAATTCTTGTTACACGTGTTTTTGAGTACATTTGGATTGTATGTTTGGTTAAAATGAGTTTGTTGGTTTACTTAGCTTAGATTCCTATTAGCGAACAATATTCCAGAAATATTCTAAGAATATTATTTGTCCAAATAATATTCTATGAACATTCTATGAATATTAAATAATATTCCTCGCTGATAGGGATGTAAAGTTGGTGAAATACAAATTTATTTTTAAGGACCAAATTAGTTATAACTATTAATAGTTGGTACAACTAAAGACTCGGGTTATTTAATTAAAATATTAAATTAGTGTAGTTGAAGTTCTATTTTCATAACAAGTACTTAGTGTAACTGAAATTTAGAGTAACATATACACTAAAATAGTTATAACTATATTTTAGTGATAAAACTAAATTTTAGTCAATTTAACTAAAATATTTAGTTAATGCAACTAAAACTTGGTTAATTCTTATGAAATTATTAGTTAGAACAACTATATCTTAGTTCACTTTACTATATTATTTAATTCCTAAAAGGAAAGCTGTCATATATTTCATTTACTTTAACTAAATACTCAATTGATTCAAACAAAACATTAGTGGAAGTAACTGAAAGCTGAGAGAAACCGTTTTAGCTATTTAATGCTAATTAAATTAATTGATATATTATATCAATTAATTTAATAATATATATAATTCGACCTATGTTTATAAATACATTTAGCAAAGTATTTAAAACAATGTACATTTGAAAAAGTTAATTTTCAGACTTTACAGTTCAAAAGGAAAAACTTTCATGGAGTGTAGTTTGTTTTAGCAATCAATACAAATGAAATTCAGTGATGCTAAACGACTACATGGTTTTTGTTTACTGAATTTCGAGATAATTGCACTAAGTCAAATCAAACGGATGATTTGGTTCATTGAACCCGACAGTTGTAATTCGCTGAACAAGGTGGCTTCGTTATGCGGATAAACATTAACAATATAGTCTTTGTATATACGAAACACAGGTATAAAGTTAATTAAACAGTAGCTCTATGCCAATTAAGTGAAATCGAAATATCGCATTTCAACGATATTAATAAGAACACATTGAACAAATCGCGAGATTTGATCACAGCCCGTTCAATTTTGATTGGATTTAATCAGTTACATCAGTACCTGAAGAAATTTCGTCAAATTAGCCGAGTTAAGGTTTAGTTAAAATTAAACGGGATTAAAATCAAGACAATCTACCTCTATTCCCTGCGAATGTAATTAAACGGAAACGGCGTTCGATTGACGAAATAATCTGAAAAATGTTGATCGGGCAACAAACATTTTTGGTTTTGTATCACTAAACAGAGATTTTGGTTAATTTAACTTTATTCAGGTTGATCTATCTAGATTCCTCTAAATTAGTGGAACATCCAAAATTTTGTCAGACTAACTTAAGATGTAGGTTATACAAACTGAATAGTTAAATTAAATAACATTTAATTTAACTTAAAAACAAAATTTGAATAATTAAATCATTTCAGTGAATCAACCAATGTTATGTCAGACTTAACCAATCATTTACTTAGTGCTCCAAATTTCCAATACACTCCAAATTTCGCGATTTTTCGATCGCGATTTTTTCATGATTTCACTGTCATTTCGTAAACTATCTCCGAAGGTTCCGGTGGATCTTTGATTCGAACGTCTCGGGTTTCAATGGAATGATAAAATCGAGCCATCAAACCGGAAATAGGCCCGATATGCGTCGTCCATATTCATCGACTGCTCGCATTGTTAATAACATTTATTCAAGGTCCAATTTGGCCGTGGGATTGATTCGGATAAAGGGAATGCCGAGGCATTCTGCGCATATTATCGGAATAATCCGGCCGTCGGCGACCTTGACGTCGAGCGGCTGAAAAAACGAACGACCGTCGGCCGAATTAATTACGCGTTGCATTTTTTGCGCCATTTCGGCCGGTCGACAACCGAAACGTTTGATTCGGGATAAGCTATATGTGAGGAGAAATATCTGGCGGTCAAAGAGATATTTTTTCAATTTTGACGGAAGAATTTAATAATTAATGAATTATTGAGTTTATACGCCAGGTAAATTTTAAAATAATCCATTATCGTCCATGCGATGTAATAAAGAAATTATCAACTGCACTGAAAAAACTAACTTCAGAGAAATTCTGTATAATTATATGCATAAACATGAAAGTAAGTTATAATAATGCATTTATGCATGAATTAATGCTTAAGTAATTAAAAATGTTAAATCGATGTATGAAAATGTACTAAAACCATGAAACGTATTAAGTTTTTTAATAAAACTAGTGAATACTTTTATACGTAATTTTCAAAAATCTATATTTTCAAAAATATGCTTGAAATTGAAGTAAAAACACGTTCACGTTAATCTTATTATTTGCGTAAAAAAATGTCAGTTTATTCTGAAGATAAAATATATCTATTTCTTATTATTCAGAAATGTTTTATTAAAAAGTCAAGAACCGACTCTGTACGGCGTACCGAAAAAATAACGATAGTTACAGTAGATTGAACCAATATTATTTAAAAAAAAATTCGTTTAAAAAAGTCGAAACCAATTTCTGTACGAGCGTAAAAAGTGACCTATATCGTTAGGCAATTAACGAATTTTTTGAATTTCTGACGAAATTAAGAAACGTTCAAAGAATGCTGCTATAAAAAAATAAATAAAAGTCGGAAAAATAATAAACATATTTTTATCAGATTTCATATTCTTATCGAATATGTCAAACAGAGGAGACAGGAAGAATATATCTGATAAAATATTGTTATGATTAAAACATTCAACCTGATTCCACAACAAATCGAAAGATTCCTTAACCTTTCAACTGTATTAAATGTTTACAACCTGTTAACCCATAATTACATTTTATATTCACCCCGACTCATCACCGAGCTAATTAATCATAATTAATCCGCCTTAATTGCAATTAATTCGCCACACTCGTTGAATCCATCGAGTGGTCGAACATTCGCGACTGCAAAGTGACCGCACCATTTCTCGTTTTCAGCAACGTCGCGCTCGTTAATCATCGCTCCTTTATTCCTCATGATTAAACGTTAACCGTCGCGATTTTCGACTTATCGGATCAGGTTGATTAACGGCGCGCGATTAATCATCCGTTTATCCGCGCGAATTTCGAGTCTTTCACGGTGTCACTCAACTTTCGTCTCTTAATATTGGCGTCGCCTGTTTCGCAACTTATTCGGAAAGCGCGAAACCACGCGGACCGATCGATCGGAATTCCCGACACATTTTTCGGCGTCTAATTGCGCTCGGCGGGCGAACGAAAGGTCGCATCGAAAATCGATCGCGTAATCGAATCCGCACAATTTATTTTTAAAACATTAACCCCGCGCGCGATTTTATTACATTTGCGCAAATTCGATCCCGCCGAATTGCCGAACCGAATTATTTTATCTGCAATTCGACGCGCGGATTTGCGTGCCGAACTACGGGCTAATGCACTTTTATCGACAGTCGTGTTAATGGCTTTTTTAATTAAATGAAAAAACGCGCGCTTGATTAAGATCGCCGTGTTTCTTTGTTTCCCGTTCGATCGGGTCCGATTGTTATGATTGTTGCAACGATTTTATCGACTACAAATTGCGACGACTATTTTTAGGTGGATAACAGCGTGTATTTTGAATTTAACACGGGAATAAAGTTATGTAGAGTGCGCTTTTTCGGAAAGTTTTTATTGCAGGTCGGTATAAAAATGTCGGGTAGACCCAAACGGATAAGTGGAACCATTTTTTTTTTTAAATCTTGATTAAAGGATCTGGATATTTATCATCTTTTTACTTGTGAAAAATATGCATTTTTAGGGGGTTAAATGATAGAAGAAGGCCTATATTTTAAGCAAAATTTTTATAGTCGAATAAAATACAGAGAAATTAATAATACTTAAAAACTGTGTTTTTCATTGAAATATACTGCTGATTTGAAATAAAAAGGTTAAGTTTCAACGAAACAATATTCGCTTTGATTCAAAGAGTTTTTGTTCAAAGAAAGTCTTTTCAATCAAATCGAATATTGCTAAGAGTGTGCTTAGTCAAACATCCGAGAAAGTAATTAAGACGTTTGTTTTTCGGTAATAATAATCTGGCGAAATTCTCGCGGTAATTGTATCGCCTTGTGACGGACAACGTGTTATTCCGTGGACGTTTCCGCGAGTGCACTTAGGGCGTGGAGGAAAAGGGGATGGACGCGTGCCGGGAATGCCAAGCGCGGTGAAATGATAGGAAAAGTGCTTTTTCAGCCATTTATCACGCCCGGCGATCGAAGGGGAGCAGCCGTTATATTGGTCAGACCGCAACAAGTAGAAGTAATACCTGGACGGACGCCAATGATGCGAACCAATTTCTTGTCACGCTTTGATTAAATATGTAGACGTCCCGCCGACGGTACGACGTTTTTATTGATAATGCGAAAGTCATTAAGGGACCCACACACATTTATCCATTATTCCACACTCGGCAAACTGCCAGTTTCCGCATTTATGAATACTCTGTGGCAAGTCGAGTGAATTTTTTCCATTTTCATGGAGAGTGAGATTAATTTATAAATAGATGGACTTTGTGACATTTTGTTAAGGAAAACAAGTTAAAATGCATTTTTCCAATGTGCAGTTCATCTTGCGAGTGAAAACCTTCTTAAATCTTGTATTACAATTAAATTAAGAAAGGACTTCTCAACTTCGAAACTGACAACGAATCTCTGAATTTTTTCTTTCGAATTAAGTCGCCGGAACTTATAAGAATACATTATTCCAAGATCACACTATAAATGAAAATGAAATTTTCGACTTCACCAACCCAAAGTTTAGAAAGTAGTGCACATCTGACTTAAATACACATTCATAATCATAAGGACTTCCGTCACAAATTCTTTTCGGTACTTATTCATATTTTATACGTAATGCCTGAGTAAAATAAGTTCAATTTATCAAACTTTGTCGAGATACAGCTACGAACATTTAAACCGAAATATCCGACAAAAGACGACTTAACACAGAACTTTATTCTATTGAGAACTACCGTTCAATTTGCACATTCGTAATTTTTTCAGTAATATAAGTCAGTGTTTTAACTTTGTTTTTAAACTGTGTTTTGAGCAAGGACATCTTTTTGTTTGATTACCCTCAAGATTATCTCAACAATATTTTAAAAGCAGTATTTTAAGATTTGGAATTTAAAAAAATGATAGTTTTGGATCAGTTTTAATCTATTTGTTTAAAAAAATCGAAATCCGATAAAATACATTGAATTTTTATTAAAACCTACATATTTTAATTTAATATGGGTTTCTAAGTATATTTATGTGTTTAAAACATACCCTTACCCACACATGATAACTGCGAAAAATCCTTAAAAATACGTTGAAATGTGAAATAAAATCTATCGCACGTAAAGACAATATAATAAACATGCGATTTGTTTTAAAAATGTATACCTTTCCGTTCTTTCTTGTCCAAAAACGTGTAATTTTAGTTATGTCGTATATATTTTGATAGTAAACAGTTTGGTAAATTTTCGTTATACTTTTTTCTCAGTGCACTTATATGATTTGAATTGTTTGTCCTTTATTAATTCAAAAAATTGTTTCTGCTTGAATACACTAATATATCGTCCACTACAAACATGCGTCCTTCTCTAATATGTTCTGAAATTATATTCATATCGTTCAAAATATTTACGTCAGTTTGACATTTTGTTCCGCGTCAACTATTCGGGTCAGTTTGACTATTTGATATCATAAACCGTGCATCTATATAAAACGTATCGCTTTTCCGTCACCCTAAAACTAGTTTTTTGAAAACTAATTTTATTAGACTTTTTTGGAAGAGCCTATCTTATCAAATTTAATGTAGAAGTCTGGTCCAAGAGGGAAAAATGAGTACTGAAAAAAATTAATTGTAACCATTGCTATTCAGACAGTAATAGAACAGTCTAGACTGTACAAAACTTACTGTTCAGGGCGGTAACGCTTTTAAGGTTAGATTTATTACAAATTCCATTTTAAAATACGTTTAATAGAATAAAAAATGAACACCTTTACTATTTTTGATAACTGTATGTGAAGTGCAATTAATATTTTGAGTTGTCATCATTAGAAATATAGATAAATAGACTTTACAGTCTACAGTGTATCCGATTGTATCGAGGAAAAAACGATTTTTTTCTATCTATTTATCTTTAAAAAGGTCATAAGTTTGGTTTTTGGTCTCTGCAATCCCGAAAATCGCTCCTTTCTGAATAACAAAACAAGTCTGGTTATGGATTTTCCTCCCTCTCACCTCGCATCTGCCATGAGACGATCGGATCGTCGTTTTTAAATAAACATGCAAAGCCGTTTGATATCATCTCAAAAGAATTCAGTCTCGCGGAAAAGGAGAGACGGATTTTATTATTCGCTTTCGAAAAAGCGACAATCGAATATCGCCGGCTGAAAAAACTCAATCCATTCTCCTCCGAACCTAAAAAGCTTCATCATCTATTAATCGTACCCCCCCCCCCCGCTTTTAAGAGCTCCCCCCCGCTGGGGCGTGTTGTGGGGCCGGGCGGCGCCCGGGGTTGTGATATTTGGC
>JABFPB010001687.1:0-23794 GCA_022817645.1 Ceratoteleas bidentatus | reverse complement strand
AATGAAAAGAGATTTGTTAGTTTTGTTAGTTTCGTTAGTTTCGTTAGTTTTGTTAGTTTTGTTAGTTTGGTTAGTTTTGTTAATTTTGTTAGTTTCGTTAGTTTTGTTAGTTTCGTTAGTTTCGTTAGTTTTGTTAGTTTCGTTAGTTTTGTTAGTTTCGTTAGTTTTATTAGTTTCGTTAGTTTTGTTAGTTTTGTTAGTTTCGTTAGTCTTGTTAGTTTTGTTTGTTGTGATCTGTTGGTACTGATTTCGATGTTAGGAAACAGGACTGAGGTGCATTTTAATTAACCCTAAATACTGATTTGAGATCAAATTTAATTAATGATCCTTAAAATTTAGTGCATTAAAAGGAAAATTAAGATGAGCAATTTCAAGGTTAATTAATTGTAACTTATGTCATGGTACGCCATGATTACTAAATATTATGGTAATTTTTAAATCGGTTACTGTATTCCCACATAAAAATAAGTTGGCATATATACTTGCCATAAATGGTCCATATATTCTTTTCCTGGGTGTTACCTGCATAATAGAGTATGGAATTGTCTTCATTTAAACAAAATTGCAAAGTAATTGTAGAGGACAAATATAATTATTCCAAGCCCGATCTGACGATGCCTGAAATTCGGAATGCTAGGTAAAAAATGTCCACAAACGTACAGTAACCACAAATTGTAACTTATCTACAAGGCAGATGTCAACGATATACCGGTCGAGTGCATACGGTAAACGAAACGTCAGAAACCAGAAATGCCGGTAAACAACACAGCGCCGATGTTTGTCCATCGAGGTCGGTTTCGCTAAGTTTATTCGCCAAGCTGGCGCCATATTTGGCGTGCTTCTGGCGCAGTCGTCGGAGCGCCGAGTAATTAACGAAGGTCGCAGGGCAAGTTTAAAAAAGCCGCCACTTCGTGACGGGGGCTAATTTAATTACCGGCTTTCAGCCTTCGGACGATATTTGACGGACGAAAGTGACCGCGCGCCGGCATTCTTTCGCGCGAAATTCAATTTGCGATTGATTTTTCGGCGGGCAAGTAATTTATGCACGAGTGCCGGGTGTGACTCGGATTCTGCGCCCGGATTTTTCGAAGCCAGTTTTATAGAGCTAATTAGGGGTTTCTTTGGGAGCGGGAGAGCCGGTGAATGGAGCTCTAATAGGGTCGAATTAGGATCCAAATGGCGGCCCTGAAATGTGACGTTCATTATTGTTGCGGCTAAATGGGCTTTCGGATTTTAATTGTCCGGCTTTCGAGATTCAGTGGTGCGAGTTTGGAGTCAGGGGAGGTAGGAGATATAAAAATTGGCGAATGACCATGAAACTTTGGATAATAATCATATAAACAATTTTTTAATTAATACGCTGGCTTCTGTCGTTAAGAAAGACGTCAACTCCTCTTCGTCCTTCTTGACTTAACCTTCAATACATAAAAGCCACCTAAAATCATTTATTTCAGAGATGCGACCTATTAAAAATTTTAAATGGTCCTTCTCCTCCTACCCTTTTTACCTTCAATATCTTCCTAGAAGCCAGAAGACAAAAGACCCAACTATCGCAACTAACAAAGCAGTCATCGTTCAGCAACAGTTAATACGAGCAAATTTACAGTCTAGATAGGCCGATCGAATTATGACTCTGATAGTGAAAAATGGAGATAAAGCGGAATGTAGATAGCAGCGAGGATTCCGGCGAGATTAGATGACAACTAATTGGGCAAGATAAGAGCTGGATGGATAAAAGCGCGGACAGAGTCGTGGGTCGAAATTGCGGTATCTCGGGGCATAAATCCCGGCCGGTGGCTGCGTCACACGAGCTCCTTACGTGCACGTGTTTTGACCGAGCAATGCCGTTTCGACACGGGTCGAACGCCTCGCACGTCACATTGCAGGATCCTCCCTCGCGTGAGCTCCCTTTGTCATTCCGTTCGAGCAGACATCTCCCGACGACTTCCCCCCAGTGTTGCTTGGCTGACCGGGGTGGCAGCAGCAACGCGTTGTTCGATCCACTCTATCTCTCCCTTTCATATGAAAATAATCAGGCGCAGTCTGCACTGTTGTCGTCGTCGCTATCTTGGGGAAATCGCTAGCGCAAGTCGCAAATTCTCGCTATGTTTCCTGCGAGGGTGAATCGTATAGAAGGCTTTCCTCGAACTTAGAGCAAACGACTGGGGATGACGAATTTCAGTCATCCGGGGTGGAGAACATGATAGACATTTGCGGAAATACAAAATGGATACTGTGGGAAAAATGAACCATTGGGTCAATCAGAACACCAGTTTTTGTTGCAGGGATACCAGTAGCAATTCCTGTTTCACTCTAAAGGGATTTAGCATGGCTTCAAGACTGAGATTGATTATCATCTGCTGGAATACAAATGCTAATCGTTGGATTCAATGCTGTAATATGATTTGTGAGACAGTATCGCTGACCAGGAGTAAACCAATAGCTTTGACCCGAATAAGGAACAACAAAAACTGAGTCTTATCAGACTCAGGTCAGCTTCATTTTGACCATTGCAATTTGGAGTACTCGACATAACAGTAACAATTCTCCTTACTATAACACAACAAGGAATCCAGAAGCTATCCGCTACTGGATATCTTCGTGCCAAGGTGTCTTCAAGTTTTGGCTACACCGTCCAGCCCGAAATTCTCGAAATTCCTTCTGTCCTCGAAAATCATCTCCGGATTCCGGACTACCCTATCTCTTGCCGGAATAAGTATCCCGCGTCCTCTGTCGGCTCTTCGAGTAATCAAACGGCGATTCCTACTGCTTAAGCGGTTCCGAAGAAACAGGATTAGACTTATCGAATTGGAAGACAGTGGCGTCTGGCGTAGCTGCCTGGGGTAGAATTATGGTCGCCGTTTCTCTCGATGCGCGGACAGGTGTTAAGATAGAAACAAAGGGAGAAGATCGCTGCAAGAAATGTGGGAACAATGCATCACTTAGAAGCGCGGCTCCCGTGAGAAAGAATCGAGCGGTTGGCCGGGCGTACGCTACAGTTAATTTCGGTGAATGGTAACCGAGTGTCGGACTGATACCGCGGTCCGGGGCGAGGCGCGCGATATAATGAGGCTGGGAGGGTGGGCGTCTGGGGCGTAAGTGCATTGCAAATGTATGAACAAAGGTGCATTGCACGTGTGTTATGTGCATATTGTCTAAACCAATGGCGAACTGGCGAGGCTCAAAGCAAACTAAGCGCGCTCTTACGCGGAACTGCCGGGCACAATTACCCCGGGCGAACACAATTCGCCTTTAATGCGCCAGATTTTTCGGACTGCTGACAATTTAAGGGCTGCGCGAGCGACGCAAATGAACGACCTTTCACGCCCGGGGCTACATGCGTTTGGACATTTGACAAGAGAGGTGTCGTTCAATCAGAAACGCTTGATGGGGCGAAAGGAAACAATGCCAGTGTGCAAGTGTTGCCGGAGCTTTGAGGCTGAAAGAAAGAGGAGAGGGGATTCTGCTTTAACAAGCGAGTTAGGGATTGAGGTAGATGTTGTAGGAACGCTGACGACACACTTCTTTATGGGATGTTTCTCCGGAGATATTCCATAGAAGATCAGGATATCTACCAAAGATACCCCATAAATCTCTTCTCCTGGTTATCTACGAAGAATCTAAGTAGATGAACGTAGATGTAAGGGGTGTGGGTCGTTAGGCAAGTTGAGGTTATGTCGAGCCAACGGTTTGAAGTTAGTTGAAGGAGGTATGGATTCGAACCATCTTTACCGATAATTCGACTTGCCAGATAAAAAATCCCGAAGAAATTTCAAAAGAGAATTCTACTTCATCGACAAATAATTCATTAATTTACTTAACAATTATTTGTTATCGACAAATAATTGTAAAGTAAATAGTGTAAAGAGTTCAGGCTAAGTCAAGTCACTTTTCGAAGGTAGACATGGAAAACAACATATGGACTTCATCGGGAAGTTATTATGCTAAAAGACTGAGGTTAGGATAATTTGACATGACGTATTCAATATGGCGGACTAAGGTTTATCGGTAAGCCCAGGTGGATTTGAGGCGTGAAGTTAGTGCCGGTCGACAGTTTGATGGGATTTTTGTCGGGCGAGCTCGCGCTTTTACGTCTCCGCGCATTGCGCCAATGTCGCCGGCGACGTAGGTGTGTGTTATTCGCATGTTCCAGACGCGGTTCATTAATTATGCAACGCCTTTCCATAAGGTTCTCGTGTCACGAGCTCGCAGGCGGGATTGAAGTAATCACTTGTCGCGCAATCGTACGAAGGATCGATCATTGACGATTATAAAAGTGATAAATGCCAAGTCGGACGTCCCGGGAAAAGCGAAACGGTTGGCGCGATTGTTCGCGTTGGATTTTCATTGACGTTGCGTTTAATTGCCGGAGAAACGTCTCTATTCTGCGGCGCGCGACAGAAAATGATCGGTGCAAAGGCCGAAATGGAGAAATCGGTTATGTAAAGCGAAACATCGATTTATGCAGTTTAGTTCGTGGGCTCGAATGTATAGAATGTATCATCTTTTCAGGTGGTTTATCTCGATATATCGCTTCAGCATACATCATGTTCGATGTCATTCGAGTAATTTTGATTCTATTCACATTGATTAGTATGTTATACGGTATCGATGTCTCGATACCTAATCGAAGTATCGATTTCCAATGAATATATCTATGTTCAGTTGATATATCGGTATCTATTTGCCTAGTTATATCGATTCATAGCTAAAATATCGATATTTAATCGATTTATTAAACCTATTCAATTCAATATATCGGGATACCTAATCGATATATCCATACTTAATCGATAACTCGAAACCTAGTCAATGTATCGATACCTGAATCAATTGATCTACATACTTCGACAAATCCAACAACGATTCATCCATGGAAACTCTGCCATCTCAACAATCTAAAACCAAAAATATATCGATATATCGACACCAAACCAATATCTTAAAACCTAATCGATCTATCGATACCCAATCAATTTCTCGATCTACATGTACTTCGAGCATTCCAACAACGACTCATCCATCGAAACACTTCCGTCTCGATAATTTTAAACCGAAAAATCGATTGGTCCTTTCGATTAGATCCCTTCGATGACCAAACCCTAGCTCTTCCGTATTTTATCTCGACATTTTACGAATCTACGACGAGTTGCGGAAACTTTGGGGCTCCCGAGAGGATTTCGTCGCGACATCGTAAAAATCAATAACAGTAACGCGAAGGGCGCGTGCCAGACCGGGGCAGGGTCTTTGAGTACTTGTTAAGTCTAACATCTCGATGCTCCTCAGCGGCGAAATGTCGGGCGCAGGTTGACCCCCGCGGACGTCTCGCAGCGTCGCCGATGATAGCCATCCGGAACAGACGACTTGGTCCCGCCAGTTACTTCGCTGATTACAGAGTTGTCTCGGCAATAATTACAATTGCGTCAGTCGTCGCTCGCCTTTTTATCCCCTTTTTATCCACCTGTCCCGTCCCTCTCTTGGTCCCGGATTGACGTTCGCGTCCACCTACCTGCGGGCGATTATCGCGTCAGCGGCGCAGTTGCGCGCCGACAATTTCGCCGCCCGATTATGCATTCTGTTACTTTTCGATGACGTGAAAGCGCCGTTGTAATTATAATGACGCCGCGGTCGGACTGATTAATCAATAAAGCCCGGTGCGAGGGGCTAATGAAAAGCGACGTGTCTTCGCCGGGGACGCCGGGCCAGTAGACGCGAAAATGACGCTGACTCGGCCGATTGCGCGCGCCCATTGTCGAACGACTTTAAAACGGCCTTTTGACGGGGCGACGCAAATTAATGGTTACAATGTAAGCTTCCTTTGGCGTGCACACGACAACGCGCCGGCGTTATTAACGCAATCTCAGTCGAACCTCCCGTTTTGGACAACGTGCTAAACGGCTGGTGATTTTGGGAGTGGGAATCGCCGGCGGTCAATTTGACGGCAATTTTGTTCATTAGCGGTTATTAGCCACCGCGAAGTCTTCCCGAGAGCATTTTCGGGAAGTTCTGGAAACGTTGTCAGGAGGTTGTAAAAGGGTTTTCCTTCTTTCGAGAGGAAAGAGAAAAGTAGAGAAGTTGAAACTAGAAGAGGATTAAGATTATAACATTGTTAAAAAGTGTTTCGTTTGGTACATAAGAATAATGTTAGCATACTAACCATTCAATTAATTGATAATACGATAATGGGCTCGGTTATAGTCGTTGAAATTTCGCGATGAATTGTTAACATTTTCGTGGAATTATATTCTTGGATGAAGTATTCTTGAAAGAGGTATATTTTACTTGAAACTACCACATGTCTACCTCAATCAAGTATATTTCACGTAAATGAAGTGAAATATAACCTCAATATTTTTGAGAATATTATATACTTGATTCAAGTGAAAAAATACTTGATCCAAGGTCCCTTTTTAGTGTGTACCATTCTAAATGCTCTGCCTGCATTTTTATTACCAATCAAAGTCAACCGACCCTAACCTCTCTTACCGATCGAGATTCGCAGATACCGACCGACCCCGCGGAATTCGATAAATCAACTTCGATATCCCGACATTCAATTACGCGAACCGCGACTCTGGATCGATATTTCGATATATCAATCAAACCGCCCGATTTCGATAAATCAGGCTCGATCGGCCGCGAATTATGAAAAAAGGCTATGACGATCGGCTCGTCGGATTCGCGTGCGACAGCCGGTCCGCCCGGCCGGAATAAATATCAAAAAGTAAAATAACAGAAGGCGCTCGATCGATAATGAGAGCTTTGATACGGCCAACATGGTCAATAGCCGACAGATTAATAGCCGCGTTACGGCCACGAGGCAGCGTACTACTGCTATAAGGCAGCCAATGTACTCGAGTGTCTCTGCGATCGAGATTAAGGCCTGTTCGCGAATACTGAATTGATGTCGTAAACTAGCTTGCGCGGCAATCGATCGTGTTCCGCTTTGGCGTCTTGGCGTGGACTCGAGGTTAATGCCGTAGGACTTTCATTAATGATAAACGAGGAAACATGATTTATTCGCCGATTCACACGGATCACGCCGGCATTGAATAAATATCGGCGGAAAACAATAATCCCGCTTGCGCAATATTGATTGCCGGCGATTTCGCCCGCGCGATCGCGGGGATAAATCTCGGGGGGCCCGCGCTGCCAAATCAAAGCGCCGTATTTGCTTTGCCATTTCTGCATTTGAATTTTAATCGGCCGACGGCACGACGCTGACCTATCGAACTTTCGCGCTGGCAATTGATGAATCGACGATATGTATCGATGCCGCGAAGAAATCGAAGAGCTGAAGACGATGCGCCTTGATTTATGTCGAAACTGCGGATTCCCGACGGGGCGAACCGATTGCATACCGATATCGAGATGTTTCGAGAATATATCGAAGGGTAAACCGAGTTTGGTGGTGGGTGATAAGGGTATCGAAATTTTGGTGGGTAATAATCGGAGGTTATGTTGGGGTAGGTTTGAGTTTGAATGGGAAATCGGAAATCGATATCAATTTCCAGTTGCAATTGTATTTTGAGGGATTCGATGTATTTGAGAGAGAATGTATCGTTATATTGACTCAGAATGTGGGTATCAAGAAATTAATTAAAATGTGTATATTTGTTATGTACAATTGTTTGATTTGGATTTGCAGTACTGCAGACCGTAAAACCCTAAAAGAAAGGTCAACAGGTTAATATACCAATTTCAACCGATGTATCGATCAGTAAGTCAAATTTGATGTTCCTTACAAAAACATTTCAATCTTTGAAATGAAAACGACGGACCATTCGAATGGAAATACAAAATTCATTATCTCGAAATCGTACTTCAACATTACAACCGGACCTGGATTCCGCCGTGATCCGCAAAAATCGACATCCTCGCGCTATTGTCCAAATTACAATTTTGGCTTGGATCTCCTGTAATTCTCTCCGGCCTTCGTTTTTTCATCAAAATCTGCGCCGATCTTCGATGGTAGTCGAAATATCTGGCAACATTTTGCTCGGTGTGCTAAGCAAACTTGATCGTCCAATCAATGTTTATGTTAACGTTAAACACACCTATCGATCGGCCTGCAAGTCAACAGTCCGGCCAAAAGTTGCTGCAGCCAATGAACTCGTGACGTGCAGTTTTACGCATCTCGATGACGTGAGACCGTATCGTTAATATAGTTAAATCGATGGCCAAATTGAAGAAAACCAATGGCCCATTATAGGCCAGTACTATCAACCGTTGGCTGATATTTTGTTCACTTCTTTTTTTTAACAATATATTCTGACTACTGTTTTTGCCAGCTTAGTCTAGGGATTATTTTGTCTTGATTGTAAGCCTGAGAAAAGCAACATCGGAAAACTGGAGATATTCAGCTACTCCCTTGTAAAAATTTATTTAAGCCTGTTTAAGTGATTTGTACTTTAAAAGTCACGAGATTTTACATTATATAAATCACGTAAAATTTCTTGAAACACGTACTTTTACATGATAATTTCACAATTTTACGTTTTTCACTTAATTTTTTCACTTAATTTTTCACTTAATTTTACGTGGCTTTTATGCAATTTTCCAACTTTTTATTTTTTGTATAATTTTACGTGATTTTTACGGAATTTTAAGATTTTTGTAAAACATCGTGCTGGTCATGGTAACTGGATTACGTGATATCACACAACTAAGTTTTCAGTTCTCTTTGTATCTTCTAATGGGAAGATAGTAGATCATCGTTAGGCGAAATTTACATTATCTTTACCACTAATATGAATTTTCAGGCGTGTCGAAATTGACATCATCTTTATCATAACGAGCTTTCAACCATCGCGGAATTTACATTACATCTTTTTTATCAAAATCGCAACATTGATCATAAATATGAAAAAAATGTACATATGAGTCAACATTGGCCCGGTTAAGGGGACACCGGGGTGAAAAAATATGTTTGCCATAAAGTTATCGTAGGAAGTTGACTTTTTGGGCTGTTATGTGGATTGATGAAGCGATAAAAATTATGTAGAATGGTACCTTCTGGGGGCCCCCTTTTCGACAAAAATAAGATGAATAGGCGTACAAATGACTATTTTTTAACAAGATTACCCTATCTTCTAAAAAATGTACTTTTCTTTTCACCTTAAAATTTCAAGTCAAAATACTGTAAACTGTCCGAGAAGTTAATTTATTGGAATAATTGAATGTTTAAAATATGTTTAATTTTTAGAAAAAAATAGAACATATCGCAACGAAGATGGAATATAACACTTTGAATAAATATTTATTATTTTTATTTTATTGAAAAGATTATTTATATTCTCTTTTAATTATTTCAACTTTTAAGGGTCCAATTTTAATATGTTTGTAGAAGAAAAGATCTCTTTAATAAAGAGTACTTTCTTCAAAGCCACCAATCTTTCAAAATATTACTCTACACACAATATCTCACATTTTCTAACATTTATTAATAATAAATAATATTAAAAATAAAAATGTTAATATTAAAAATAAATAACACTCAAAACGGTGTCCCCTTAATCAGCATAGGCAAATGGTTGGTTTTTTCGCCTGACTCGCGCCTCCACGCAGCTGATTAAGTCGCTTTGTCGGATCTTCTGTTCGCCCGCGAAAGCGTGTTTTTATTTACGCGTTTCGTGCCGCGCGAATCGCGCCATTGAAATGTTGACGAACGCCGGTTTGTCAATCAACGGGATGTTTTATTCAAAAAGTCCGTCTACGCAGGCCATTGGTTTCCTCGAAACAGGGCATGGGTTTAATTTCACTTTGACCAACACTATCCGATGAGCCGGGCAACGAAGCGTAAAGTGGCGACTGATGTGGAAAGCCTCCCTTTGCCATCGAACGCAAGGGATCGAATGCGCGTTTGTTAATTGATTTTTCCCGTTTTTGTTTAAGCCCCAGGAATCGATCGGGCGCCTCCTTCGGCCGCGTTTTCGTCGACTTTTTTGTCGCAGCGTTTTGATTTCGCCGCGGCAAAAACACTCCGCATGACTAATTCGCAAAAGTCGCGCGATTTCGGAAACTTCTGCAAGGCGTTAATTACGACGCGAAATTCGCAAGGAGCGAATTACTCGGAATCCGAAAGTCGTCGTCGGCAGTCGGGCGTCGCGAAATATGCTTTCAAGTCGATTAAATTCGCATCCCAAGCGCGATTCGCCGGGCTGCGTCATAACGCAAAAAGTTTCGGCGCGACGCTTACGGCCCGCTTTGTTCGCCGGATCAATTACGGGTTTCGATAATCCGGTACACGCTTTTGAATAACTTTCGCGTGTAAATAAATGTCGCGCGCGGTCGGATTATGGGCGATGTAAATGTTGCGATCTGACGCGTCACAATATCAGGTTTTGGAGCGCGAATGCAAATTGAGGAATTATAATCAGCGAAGTGGAGTATGATTATTTGTCGCCGATTACATGGGAAATGATTTCTGTGGCTGGGAAAAAGGGGAAATATTTACTTTTAGAGCGATTTAATATTTAGATGACTTTTGAGAAGTAAACTTTCCCAGATGGTCAAACTTTTGGACAATTTTTGCACATTTTTAGAATTTTTTCAGATTTTAGAATTTTTACTCTGTTGCAGATATCAGTTTTTTTTATCAGTTTTTCATATGAGTGCATTATTTAATACTCAAGTTCGACTTTAATTTTAAAGTTCAAATTTTTCTGTGACATTCTAACCTATAAATGCTACATACCATGTAATTATGAAGCAAACATAACTTAATTTCAAAGTTACACTTTTAAACGCAAACACATTTATTTCTAGCTGAATTAAGTTAAACATGCTTTAAAATTACACTACTTTCTTTACAATTTTCATAAAGTCAACCTTTTTTATCTCAAATTCTCACACAAAGACATCTCATCCAATCCAAATGCGAAAAACCCAAAACCACGTCTGGCCAGCTTATGCAATTTATCTCGACTTCTCTCGACCTATCGATTTCACTTTCATTAAAAACCCCAATCGATATCGCGAAATCGACGTATCTCGCCGCGACGTGCTCAGCAGCCGAGCGCCACTTTAGCCCGCGATCGGCGCTCTTTCCTCCTGAAAAAGCCGTCCGAACAAAGAACCTGCTTCGGCCCCGAGGCTCGCCACCTCGAGTGTCGAAACGTGGCGAGTTTTCGCGACGACGCGGAAGTCGTATAACATTTATCTGACGTCGCTGGCACGATTCGCTCGGTGCTAATTAATTGCGCAAGTTGCGCCTAACGAGCCGACACTCTTGCCTACCGTGGCCGTGTTTGCGATACACCTCGCAAACAACTCGATGATCGATGAGGGTTGAAAGTGACACGGGCGCAATTTTTTCGGCAAACATAAATTTCGCGGGCGCATTATGGCCGGCGCTGCTTTGCATATCTCGTTCCCAAATAGCCGCCACGCACGCATCCTTCGTGCCGGTTTTCTTGCGTCCTTTTGCCGGCGTAACTCACGTTCGAGAACGGCCCGATAAATCCGCCGAAAATCGGCCGGCACGCTTTCGCCGCGTGATTTATTGGGAAACCGCGGAAAAACGCGGAGTCGAGGGTTTTTCGGGTTTTGGAAGGGGAAAAAGGAACGAATAATCAGTCGGAGGAAACTACAAGCGAGAGTGAAATACTGCATTCAAAAGTGAAACTGGTTGAAGGTTAGGTTACGAAACCTAACCTTCCTAAAGTTCGTTTTAGGTTATGAAAGTGTTTCTGATTTGTTATGGTGAAGTTGAGTATTCTTTTTTGTTGAAAAAATAATAGAATTGGAAAAGTTAGGTTAAATTTACTGAACGGGAAAATAGAGGGGGCAATGTTGAAAAACATTTCCTTCTTTTTCTGCAGTAAAAAATGTTATGAGTAAGAAACTTAAAATTGAGCTTTGGTCTATAGATGGCGTTTTTCAATATTCTCTTCGACGTTCTCATAAGCAGACTGGGTTAGACAAAAAACAGAGTCTAATGGACAAGTGAAACAAATATCCATCAAATGTAACCTTAAGTATTCAACATAACCTACAACCGTATGATATATTAACCTTTTTCAGAATGTCAGGTCCAATGAATTCTCATCTAATTCGATAAACTACTCATACCTTTTATCGTAATACGTTTCCAACGTCACATTGCTGAGATTACAATTTGTATTGTTCTTCTTGCAATATGGTTTTCTCATAGTAGGCGCTGAAATGCGAAGAATGGTGAAACCGTTGTCGTCGATGTGTGTTTGCGGTGCGACCGAATGTGCGAAATAAACGAAACAAAAGTGCACGCGGTATCGCCGCTGGTTGGAAAGTTCGGTGTATTTTGTTTCTTACTTACGTAAGACGATATTCCTTATTTCTTCTAGAAAGATAAGTACTTGTTCCTCTGGCAGCAGTTTCGCGAGCAGAGGTAACTTAATCTTACTTCGTAAAACCACTTGAGAATCTGTAATACCTGTATTAAATGGTAAAACAAGGACCGAGATATCCGCACGGGGGAGCGACCAGTCGTATTAAGAAAGCGGGCTGCCGTTGAATTTATGGCGCACGGATTTGGCCCGATTTTTTGCCGTCGCGCGACGGTACCGCAACTCGCTCGCGGAACAAATTTTCGGCCGAATTATCAGGCATTTTTCATCGTTTACGTGCTTGATTAAACCGGCACCGGCCGCAAATTGCAAAATGAACGGGAAGAATCGTGCGGTTTTAAGCGCGGCACCCGGGTTCTGGCTTCTTAATTTCAAATTGATGGCCGCCGCTGAAATTACGGTCGCCGCGTATCTAACTTCGCGGGATTTTCAGCGAAAACCGAAACACGAAGGCACACGTCAGTTTTCGCCGGAGAAAGTCGGTTTCGCGATTTATTTTCCGGCGCGACAACGGGTGTTCCGTTCTCGATCGCCGACAAAGATTCTGTCGATCGGAAAAGTTGACGGAACGAATTCGATCAACAAGTGTGGATCTTGGGCGGAAGTGTCGCGACGAATTTCGTCGCAAACGCTTCTTCTTAAATTCCATTCGGCGTATTTCGAAAAATACTCCTGTGTCCTCCGCCGGACAAGTCACGGGGCATCTGTTGTCCGGGAAAAATGTTCGGAACAGTTGGATACTTTTACCGGGGCGTCTAATAAATTTCGTTTCAAACGCTTTTCTCGCCGAGCGTATAATAATAAACGTCCAGATTTATCTTCGACGATTCGCTTTGATCTCGCGCAGAGGTACGAGCGTAATATAAAATTTTTCGTAATGACCAATAAAACGCTATCGGGGGGCTCATCTATGATAAGACATGCAGGTTCTCGGTCCGCTCGCTCAACGACAATAGAGGTCTGAGAACTGGTGTGTTTAGGCTGGAAATGCCTTAACGACATAAGTGTTGTGCCGAGCTCTTTCCTAAGGCGCTAACGTATGAACGGCGCGCAGGACGGCCGGAGTGAGCGAAGTAAACCTTTTCTCACGGCTTTAAACGTTTCGCCCAAAGAAAAGGGAGGACTAAGAAAAAAGCGCTCGGGCGAATTGTGTCGATTTAGATAGGCAGCCGGACTCATTTTCATAACTCGTGGCACTGTTTCCTGGAAATTTTCGATACAAGACAATTTCTCGCCGCGGAAATTCCTTTGCGAATAAACTGTCTGACATAAAGAACAAGTCGCGAAAAATGGTCAAAGATTTTTCCAATCGACCTATTTTTGCGGCTCGCAGAAGGGCTGGATGAATTTTTGCATTTGTAAGGAATTTGCCGACTATCAGCGCCGTCTCCGAGCTTCTTTGCAAGTTGCGAAATAACGTTTCATGTAAAATTTCGGGCAAGTCACATGGACGCTCGAAATCGCGTTTTCTTCGCAATTTCGAGCACAATGCGAAATGTGTAGGAAACACAAGTGATTATAACAAAATAATGAATGGACGCGGAACAATGCGGCGCGATGCGAGCGCAAAGAAATATTAAATTGCCTTTATTAAGATAAAACGGAAATTACAGCTTTACGAATCGTCGTGAAAACGGCGATGTTGCGCAAGAACTATGGAACGAATGGGAACGTGGCGAATAAAGAACAGAGGAAGTTTATGAATGGGAAGAACAGAAGCTCAAACGGTTCGGCGCATAAAGAAGTTGCCACGCAGGCGAAGCAGGTCCTGTATGTGTACACAATGTCAAGTAAGAAATAGTTCAAAGATGATATTAAAACGGATAAACATGGCACGGTTTCCTTGTCTAGACTTCGGAACGAATTAGACCTTTGGTTACTTGACATATTTCAAAACGTGTTTTCAATTTTCTGCTTTTCGAAATTTTCGTGTAGAAAACTATTTGGATATTTGGTACAGTAAAATTGACTGAAAGTTACGGAACTGAAAGTGCCAGAAGGACAAAACAAATTTATTAAATAATCACGAATGCGATACAAAATTCTGGACAGAACACATCCGTTGTCTTAACCTAACAAATTTGTAAGATTAGTAAAAAGTTCCTTACAGCTAACCTTTTATGTACTTTTTAATTTTTTATTCATCTTCTTCTGGTTTTGTCCAGGGAATTTTACCTAACTTCAGAATTTTCATTAGGCCATTTTTCTCCTGCATAAAAATATCACTTACACTAAAAGCTTGTCCCGTCTTTCTTTTTCAGTTTCAGACTGATTAAAACGTACCAAATTTCCAAACATTTGCATGAGAATCCTCCGAATTTCGTCGCCTGATTATATCGCTTCCCTTTTTAACGCGCCCTTCCGCATCAACCTGATTCCCAATATCCCCGAGTCAATAATGAGCGCGCTCAGCCTTTTGTTTCCACTTGGTCATGAAATTCGCGCCTGACACGCTCGTCGCCATAATTCGCTTATTAATTTGAATTGAATCGAACAAGGCCGACGGCTGGCTGGAGCGGCGCCAGCGCCAGACGAAATTGTTGTACTTCCTTTTTCGATTTCGCCATATTTTTCTCGCCGAAGCGCGATATTGATTGCCGCCGATAGCTCATTGTGTTTTCCGGCGTGGCGTGCGTGCTGAAATATCGCCAAGGATCTGCCATTGACAGCGGATAATCGATCACGATTCTTTTTATGATAATTACTTGCGCATTTTTGTTCGTGCGATCGAACTTTCGCGCGGCCATTATTCATGCTAATAATCGCGCGCGCGACTTTTATCGCAAGAACGACGGCGCGCGCAATTTCGAGCCGACGCACGCGTGTACCAATTTGTCACGACGAAATAGCCGCCGTATCGGACGAGCCGGACTTGTAATTAATATACATAACATCATATTCTGCATTCCTCGGCACACGTTCCAAGTTGTCGATTCGTATCGCTCGAGTCGTCAATTCGGCCGAGCTATTAATTAGGCGGAAGCATCGTTCGGGCATAATGAGTCGCGTCACAGCGGTTAGCAGCGCCGACCAATTGCGCCCGCAATTTGAGGTTAGACGTTCCTCCGATTTCGACGCCACCTTCCGCAAGTTGAAGTGTTTACTCCACCGCCCGCTAAATTAACCCTCCAAAGCCTGAGAGCTTATCCCCTCCACTTCGCGCCACGAGTTTGAGGTTAGGCTGACTATACCAAATGCGGTTTGCGCATGCGCGTGTCAGGAATTTCGAAATCATTGGCTCTACCCCTTCTTCCCTCATTTACAGTTTCACCTTCTGGCGGTTAAGCTTGGGTAGCACTTAACCTCAAAAACGACACTCGAGACTGGAGTGTCCTACGGCTTTGAGACCCCATCAGTGGCAACCCTCTCGCTGCCTAAGATCCTCGAACGCCACCCCCTCTCGATACCTTCCCTTCGACGCATCTACCTGCCCCATTTCCATTCCGCTCTAAGCTCCAGCAACTTTTATCAACCCCCTCGTCTCTTCCGCTATCCGTTACGGCGCTACCGTCGTGGTACCAAACTCCCCGGCTGTTTGCCTTTGGTCCATTATGAACTCCGGCAGCAAGATCGGCCAAACAGCCGGGGCAGCTGCTGACGCGGCGCCCCTTTGCCGAAGTTGCCGTCGCAAAGTTACTCGTGTGATTTTGTTTAACACTTTCAATTTTCGTGCGACGACGATGGCGCCACACGTACACGAATCAATACGTCGGCAGATCAAAGACCGCGTCCTCGGGGACGCGAACTTTTCGCCGTACCGTCCTCAGTCATGCCGATCACCTGGCGTCCTTTGAATTTCGCGTCGCGCCCGGGACGTGACGCGTTTTCTTTGGCGCAAAGAGCGCGTCACTCGACGCGTTTGTCGGCACGACTATTAAGTCGTCATAAAGAGGTTATAATTGCCGGCCCGTCGAACGTGGCGTTGCGTAACGGCGTTGCGCAAGCGCGCTTTTTGCGCCGACATAATTGATGATCGGCCGGCCAATCGATCTGCCGATTCGCCGGGGTAATGCGCGATTGAGTGCTCGAGGGATCGGTGATGAATTTTTGAAGCGCGGGCTTTGACTTGAGGAATGAGGCAACGTGGCTGCAAAAATGGGACGGGCATCATTAGGGAGTCCGACTGCTATTAATACTCATTTACAGGGATCTCGTCCGGAGGATGGTGGGGCGTGTTCTGGCTCGAGGAGGGGGTGTGGCGAAATTTTAGAGGTGTATTGAAAGGCTCAAAGACAAAGAAGTTGGGAGAGAGGAAGATGGTTGTTATCAGTTTTCAGTCAGCTTTGCAAGAGGTCTTGGTTTCAGGTCTTGGTTTTAGTAGAAGAATTTGGAAGGAGGTGGATTGCAGAATGTTTGATCCCCTGGAAGTATGTTTGAATGCAACGACCAACGACAGAAAGGGCAAAGTGGTTTCGCAACCAGTTACAAGAGCCCAATCCAGACAGCGCCATCAATCCTGACTTTTCGAAACGTCGCCCTGAAATTCGAGACCTTGCGAAAGAGCCATTATCTGGTCGACGGGTCGGTCATTTAGAGCGAGCCAATTAAGATTCGATTACCTAATTTAAAATGCATCGACTAGGCAATTGGAGAGCACATTGGTCCAGCAGCAATACGTCACGCTGGTTAAATCATGATACTGTTACTCTTCCACGCCAAATGGCTTGTCCAGACTTAGGCTCGGCGCTGTGCCTACTATTACCGCGTGCAGATAGGCATACGGAGCGTAAGAGATATACGCCCGGCACTCGCTTGGCTGGCTCGCCGATTGGCTAATCGACCACCCGTATATCCCCTGCATGGTTGGCACACCTGTTCTCACACGTACAAGCTCGAGCCTATCTCGCGTCAACCTATCTCACCTATATGTGTTCCACCTGCGGAAGACACTTTCAAGTGAGCTGGTAGGGTATGATAGGTGACTGATGGTGGCTTATCCAATATTTCCTTAGAATCCTCGATAATTCCTTAGAAAGCTTAGAATCAACAAGGTGACAGTACCAAATTCTGCAAATCTCCGGTAGGTAACTTAGAGGAACCAAACTGAGGATCATTAGTTGACTGATGATCCTGAGTTTGGTTCTTACAAGCTGATATAGGATCTTGAGACTAGGATCTATCTAGACCAGTTTTGAAGACTTATACCATAATGGTCTAACTTCTAAACCTTCAGATAAAATGGTCAGAAATATATCCCACAAAGTCAGTTTCCCAAACTGAATTTGGGAAATAATGCTGATGAACGGAATTGAGGGTAATTAATTGTTGTCTTTGGAAGAATTTTTAATTGGTGTCTTGAATTCCATTAACTTTAAAGACTAGACTCCGTATGCCTATTAAAATATCGTGGAGTCTACGTCCAGCACATCATCGGTTTCTAGGATAAAAGATGCGGCAGGTCATGTAGGAAAGGTAATGCCTCGTTCCAGGATGTGACGTTCCTACTCCGATATTTTCGCGTCTCGTTACCTATCAGACAGCCGTCATTCCTTCGACCAGTTTCCACGGTATCTAACTTAATTACACTAATCTGATAATTCGCGATAGCCTGGTCGACGCGTTTCTTCGTTTAACGGTCCCGACGTGAGCCGCAGCGGTGCTGATTTAATGGACGCGCGGTAATTATAACGTGGGAACGGAATCGCCGATTTGGCACAATCGAGACCATTCGGCGCCTCTAATTAAGATGACGCACGGCGCGGCACAGGCCACAAGTCCAATCGATACTGATGCCCGAAATCGCAATAACTGTCGCACGTCCTATAAATAAGTCGGAACACGATTGTTCATGTTTCGCTCGTGCCACGTTCTTAATTCGATTTGCCGCAATTCCGCGTTTTAATGAGATTTCGGCACATGGATATGGGTTTGCGCTAACCGCGATCATTAGACATGCGGCGTTGCGTCATAAAGTTATGACGAGACGCTGTTGCTCTTACGTTTGCGTTCGGCAAAGTTATCATTATGACCGACTAATTAATTCGCTCGCTCCGGATCCTGTGGCTTCGCGTTCCTTTTTCCCTCTGCGTTTTTTTGCGGAAAAGAACCTATGAAAAAGCAGCGGAAGAAGGGTTTCCTGGTCGGAAATTTATACGGCCTTTTTACAGGGTACAATTCAGGGAAACATCAAAAGGACACTCACTCGATAAATCTGGGCGACGAAAAATGAGAAATTCGAGTCGGCGCGCTCAGCAGAACGACGATAATGTCAGTAATGTGAATGATATTGACTATCCACACGGCTGGCGCAAGAGCAGAATGTAATATATACGGCCAGTTGTTCGGTTTTTGCATGATCAAATCAGATGGAACAAATGGAGGAATGATATAAGTGGGAACGCGAGCGCCGGCCAGTTGGCCGGCAGAAAAAATGCGCCATAAAAAGGCGCGCTCTATTTTATTGCTAACATATTTTATGATAATAACTGCGGGGTTGGAAAACAATAAAAGTTGCACGGCGCGGCTCGGATGATCGATGGACTGCTCGGGCTCGCCGGGTCTCTCGGTTCGGCATTTTTCGAGGAGAGATTCGGATTTGATTAAAGCAAATCAGTGCACGGTAAGGGAGTCCACGTGAAATCCATACCAGAGGTCGTTGTTCGGGAATCCCGAGTGGAACTCTCGAAACGATTTACAGTTAAAACTCCGCATCGAACTGCAGCGATGCAAACGTCTCGACAAATCTTCCTCGCATCAGCATCAGCCCCACTCTAAACACAAATAGAGCACCCAAAAAGTCAAACTGATCAGGCAAAGCAACAGAACGACAGAATTAACATTGAAACAGATTAGATCTAAATTAGGTCTCCTTAGAGCTGACCGCCAATCCATCACAGACGATTTTAACCATCCAGGTGGCGCCACAATCACGTTCCCCAATTCACTTGCGAGTTCGCTGCAACAGCAGCGCTCTCTTGAGATAGAGGGGTAAAACTCGGGCGTTTTCCGGTACGAGAACACGGTTCCGTGACGATTGTCGAGCAAATCTTCCAATTTCCATGCTGCACCACAACACTATTGCGCTACCCCAGTACCCTTTTCATTTCCGCGACCTACACCTCGCTCTCGCCTTCAATGGGCCGCCGCTAATCGTAAATGCGTGGCCGGCGCGTTTGTCTTATAAATTTGACGTGCCGCGTGTCTCCTCCAGGAAGGTGGTGCGCGGCAATTCGACTAATGCAATGCTAATTCAATGCAGTAGGCAGCAGTGCCGGCCACAATGGGCTTTAATGCACGGTGGCCCACGTGCACCTACGCAGAACACGTGTACGTTTGCACGGAAGCCGTTGTTGGAAAGGGAAGCACCAAGTTGCAACGCAGGCTATCGACTGGCAGCCCACAAACGACGCCAATCGGACCTAGGTGGCGTTTGGGTCTGAGTGATTACGGTCTGCTGGTGAAAAATGGCGGGAAATGCCGCAATTTCGACGGTCCTTCGTGAAAGTTGCATCGACTGTGAAAATTTGATTTCGCCGAGCAGCTCGGCAGTCGGGATCGATGTTAAGCAAATTTTTCGTCGGAATTAGTCGCAGGTTTTGCGGTGCAAGGACGGCGTCGATCGGTCTCCGCGGGCGAATTTTATTCCGCTGGAAACCGAGTGGAATAATAATAAACAGGCTCCGGGGTCGACGGATGCAAATGGGTCAGCGAAGAGGCAGAGATAGATAGCGCTCGACGTAAGACGGAATTGCTTTCCGATATAGAAGAGCCGGGCATAATTAGACCCTGAATCGTCGTGGCGATGCTCGTTAGGTGTAATGAATACTGATGCCGGATGGCAGGAGGTCGCTACCGGATCGCCGGTCGATGTGGGATTTTGGCAACTTTAAGGGTGGGCGGGTGTTCTTCGAGGGCTTTCGAGAAATGGGGTGCAGCAAATTAAAGTGAAGTAATTTTATTCAGAAAATTGTTTATCCGGGTCAACGGTGTAATGGGGTTCCTTACAAATTAAGCGGCGTCCTTCTTGGGGTCACTAAGAATTCGGGTCGTCGCAAAAACTTTCCAAACCCTCGGAAATCCCGCAAAAAATACCCAGACCAATTACAATGCAAATATCGAGTCGGTGTAAATCGGGGCACCCCACCAAAATGCGCATTCTAATGCAAATCTCGCGAGCATTATGTGTGCTAACTGATTCCTTCTTTCTGTTCCAGGTAAAGATCACGCGAGAATTCAATAGCGGTGGCGATGGAAAGGTATTTAGGATGGAACTTTATTTCCCGACGAAGAAGCTTCGAAAAAGGGTCGAACTTTCTGTTACCGCGAAAAGGACGACCAACCACGACATCGATCCGAGCGTTTCCGGACTATTGATTCTGCTGCAAATCATCGATGCTTAACGATACGAATGATGAATATAAGTACGTGGCGACTGTGCCGGACGACTACTTCAATATTCGCGTTCGCATTAACGATGCCGCGGCGCGGTTCACAATGCGTCAAAGGCAGCCCGGAACTAGATTGGATGGGAAATTTACCATTTCGCAATTAGCCGACGATGTTAATGTGACGCGGCGACTTTTGCCAATGCCGAATCCGAATCGCGGTCACCTATTAATTCCGCCGACGCGTCACACGTGGCTATCTTCGATCCGTGAACAATGTTCTAGGAAGTAATCTCCTGAAAAGCACTCGCGAAACAAAAGGTCGGTTATTCAAATTATTGGAATTCGCGAACGCTCGGAACGAAGCGTTCGAAGGAAACACGCGAGCGTTTCCTCGGGCAGTGGCTGCACGATCCGTCCGCCGAAAAAACCGAGACCGAACGAACGGCGGAGGCAAAAACGCCTCTATAGCCATTGTTGTTTCTAACGAGGACGTAACGAATTATACATTGTTTCGTCAGCGCGACAAAAGCCGCGGTGTACGCGCAAAAGTCATTCGGCCCGTGAAAGTTCGCGGTCCGAGAAACGGGCGCAAAAAAGGATTTCACGCCCGGTTCGAACGCGAAGATTATTGGGACTTTGTCGCCGCGGGGAATAGAAGGAATCGCTGCAGTAGCACTTTTGGAGCTGTTGCTGTTAAGTTTTGTGTTGGCACAATTCTTTTGGTGACGCTGTGTGATTATGAAGAGGCACGGTAATGTCCCTGGCCAAGTTCAAAAAGAGTAAATGTTATTTTGTATTAGACAAAAAATCTGTGTTGTATCAGATCTTAATAGACCTATGGAATAGGTCTATGAATGCAAATACTGAAAGAAATGTAGAATTTGAATTTGGATTAGTAGTAAGCGCATATGTGATTGTTTAGTGAATAAATTGTTTAGTAAAAATTAGTCGGCACTTGAGTAAGGTGAGCTATACAAAGTTATGAAGTTGAGTTTATGGAGTTGAGTTACGCATTTACAGAAAACATTTTGATATTTAGTTAGGCTTCTATCAATTAGTATCCTGATTACAGCACTTACCTTCAGACAATGCCATGCTGTTCCACTTTATCAAACTGTCGAGTAACTGTAACCAGACAATTTTTCTCCGTATATTGATGTCAATGTTAAGTATAATATTCGCACGATGTAATATTTACTTTCGATTTCACCATTACATTGAAATAACCCGATAAAACAAAGCTACCATGTTTCACCAACCACTAAAGTCAAACAAGATGATGCAATCTAGCACTATTGAACTGTTAGTCTGACTGAAAAAAACCATAATAGTTTAGTTATCCTTCTTAGCATCGAAACCTACAATGATCATAGATGTCATCATTCCAAGCCACCAGCCATAACAAATTTTTTTTCATACCAGAATCGTTCTGTTCCCGACGATTCTGGTGCCATCTCGCGAGAAAACGGCGGGTTAGGACCGTTGTCCGGCTCGAAGGACCTATCTCCAACTTAAAGGGCCACTCCGCGCATAATTGGCGGCGTTCGATAGTCGAGATGATTAATGCCGCGGCTTTTTCATTGCCCATGGTCGTCGTGTTCCAGAGTCAAGTGTACTCTTAGTATCGTGTATCATTTAGCGGGCACGTTGGCGCGGAGCGTTGAAATAATAAATTGATTCGTCGGGCGATCTGATGGCGCGGCCATTTTTGACGTACACGCGAGTGCGTGTACGTCTCGCGGCATGTTGCGGCTAGATAGTCGCGCACGCAACTACACGCCGCATTACCTTCGCGGATTTTGCCGGCGTTTCTTCAGCTCGGGCTTTTCATATCGCGGCTTGTTGTAACATCGGTGATGTCATTGCCGGGCGGTTCGGCGAAGGAAAAGAGGCGAGTTTTGTGCGCAGCTAATCTAGGGTGTTCCCGATGGAAAAAGCGCGCGCTATCGCGGGTGTATCAACATGCATCAGTGTAAGACGCAATGTTACGTGAAAGGTTAGATGTTGGGATGTTATGTACGGAGTTGATTTTTCGGAACTGTATAGAATCTTTAAGAAAAAAAGAGTCATTATAAAGATGTTAGTCTGTCCTCTTTTATACATATCTTACCTCATTTTAGTAATAATAATTTTTTAAATGCACTCAAATGACTTGGAAGAAGGCTAAACTTCCTATTTTTACTCGTAGATCCGCAAAACGTTAATAAAAATGGCGTCTTTTCGAAAAAGCAGGACCTCTAATGAAACATTTGTATGTTGAATTTCGGACATTGACAACACATCAACATCTCATTGAACTGCAGCTCTATACCGACTCCTCGCACATATCTGTGTCAGAAGCTGATCAAAATATGCCGCAAGTCCGGCGTTACAAACTCAGTGGAATTCATCGCATATGGATTTTCATTTCACAAACGAACCACCTTGCGTCACATTGAGGTTAGCCTTATCTCACATTTCGCTCATTAACATAGCGTTTACTCCACAACCATACGAGCCATCCAGCGCGTTTATCGAGTCGAGTCCTAGAAGCAATAGGTAACGTCTATTTTTAGCCTTACGCACACTCGGTCGGCGCATTATGCGGACATTATTTATCGATACGCCGGGAAGAGAATAAGTCCCGCGGTTGTCATTGGCATTTCTTGTTAGACGATTTGCTTAAAACGGCCTTGGTTTCGTATAATACACCTGGCAAACTAGGGTGACAGTGCTCGCACAAAGAACGATAATGCGCGCCGAAGGAAATGTCATTGTGTAACACCCGGCATTATCAATAGCTGCTCCTCATTCCACGAAGCGGTTTCAGCACTTTCGGTCATTTTACCCGCAAACGGCCTCAATGCGAATCGCCAAGTATCGCGCGAACAATGAACTCTCCAGCAGAGAAAGTGACCCGGTTAGGTCAAGTTCCGCTACCCAGCCTAACCAATAAATTAGCCTCGCAGGACACTTTGAGGTTAGACTAAAGGTTACCGAAGGTGCGAAGTCGGAATAGTGAACTGGAACCGTCGATCACTGACTAAGAAAATAAAGAAAACTAAAGGTTAGTTTTGAAACTAACGAAACTAACAAAACTAACGAAACTAACAAAACTAACGAAACAAAACTAGCGAAACTAACAAAACTAACAAAACT